>BQNB010057596.1:0-38148 GCA_026074375.1 Tanacetum coccineum | reverse complement strand
AATGTACAGGTGGTTCGAAAAGTTGGAAATGGTTTTTAGTATTAGTGAATGTGCCGAGAGGAACAAGGTTAAGTTTGATGCCGCCACTTTGCAAGGTTGTGCATTGACATAGTGAAATTCTCAAGTAGCGACCTTGGGGCTTGAGAATGCTAATAGGATGTCATGGATTGAGTTGAGGAGATTGATGACTAATGAGTTTTGCCCAAGGGACGAAATTCAGAGAATGGAACAAGAGTTGTGGGGATTGAAAGTTAAAGATTATGATATTTCTGTGTATTCCAATTGTTTCCACGAATTGGCGTTGTTGTGCCCGACCATGGTTGAACCGGAGTATAAAAAGATTAAGGCATATAATTATGGATTATTTGAGGACATCAAAGGGGATGTCACTTCTTCTAGGCCGACTAACATCAATGAGGCTGTCCGTATAACCTATAGTTTAATAGACCAGATAGTGTAGGCGAGAGCTGAGAGAGCTGCTGAGAGCAACAAGAGGAAATGGGAAAATTTCCAAGGTGGAAACAACTACAAGAAAAAGAACCACCACAACCAGCAAAATAACATGAGGCATGGAAATGCTAGGGCGATAAACAATGCCCCGAATGAGAGAGGCAGGTATTCTAGACCCCACCCTTTCTGCAACCATTGCAAGTTGCATCACACTGGTCCCTGCACTGTGAAATGTTAAAACTATGGAAATGTTAGCCATCGGATAAGAGACTATAGAGGCACGACCGTTGCTACTGGGCAAACACATAGCTGACAGTGACTTGTTATGACTGTGGAGAAAGGGGGCACATCAAGAGTTAATTCTCGAAGAGGAACAATCAGCAAACTAGGAATGCTCGTGGTCGATCTTATGTGATGAAGGATGGCGAACAACAACAAGGCCCGAATGTGGTTACGGGTACGTTTTTACTCAATAACCGCTATGCTACTATTTTATTTGAATCGGGTTTCGATAAAAGTTTTGTGTCTACTAATTTTAGCACCTTAATCGACATTAATCCGGTTAAGCTAGACACTAGTTATGAGGTTCAATTAGCTTATGGGAAAATAGTTAGTACCAACAATATTCTAAGAGGTTGCACCTTAAATCTAGTGAACCATCTTTTTGAATTTGACCTCATGCCAATTGAACTTAGGACTTTCGATGTTATCATTGGGATAGACTGGTTATCTGAGCATGACACAGTTATTGTGTGTGGTGAGAAAATTGTTCGCATACCATACAACAACAAGACACTGATAATAGAGGCACATCCCGATTAAAGGTCATATCATGTATCAAGGCCCGAAAGTATATAGAGAGAGGGTGTCAATTGTATCTAGCATAAGTGACTGAGAAGGAACCGGTAGAGAGGCGATTGGAGGATGTGCCTATTATTCACGATTTTCTCAAGGTGTTTCCTGAAGATTTGTAAGATCCCTTTGCTTAATGGATCTTAACCTTTAGCTTGTAAAGGGTTTGTTGCCTTAGATAAATCTAAAGTAACAATGATGAAACAATGATTAACCACTATTGATTACGTAGAATTTAATCAACAATGTAAAGAAGAACACAATCAAAACACTTTTATATTGAACTTTGAATCTGCCTAGGTTACAGATTACAAACTATGATTACTATTTGATCTCTACGATCTTGTGTAGAACTATATCTACTAACTATGCCTAGGGATCCTTTTATAGACTAAGGAAACCCTAATGGGCTTTACAAAACGCGTATAAAGATAATGCATATCTTTTTCTAAGATATCTCATGCATATCTTTAACTCTAACTAATTTCTGCGTAAGCAGACTTAACTATTACATAAACAGTATTAACTATTTAATACTGCCAGTACTAACTATGATAAACCTTCTACCAGTACTAACTATGATAAACCTTCTACCAGTACTAACTATTATACTAGCAGAACTAACTATAATACTAACATAATTAAGTCTGTTATACAAAATTCCTAACAATCCTCCCCTAAACTTGAACTTCACTTGTTAACTTCAAGTTTCTTTAGTTGTCTTCAGTTTGGGCTTTTGAGAATTGTATCCAAGCATGTCTTCAAGTCCTTAGCTTCTCTTAAATGATGATCTGTTTGATGTTCTTTGAAAAAACAGATCATACTTTGTCTTTTAGTCTTTGTCTTCTCTTCACAGCTACACAGCAACATCCAACTAAGTTGGCTTTATAGTTTTTGGCAAACTACCAGCCATCAACGGATTTGATATGTCTTTACCATGAGCCGTTTGCTATGGACTAGTCAATGCTTCATTGTAGTAACAAGGTGCATTGATAACCTTATAGTTTTTAGCAAACTATCAGCTATCAACGGATTTGAGATCTCTTTACAGTATTAACTAAAACTGACAGATTTCTAGTTAATGCTATTAGACAAAATCTTTCTAGTCAAGCAGCAACAACTAGTACTGCTAGGAAAGTTAATACTGCTAGACCCATTGTGAATGAAATTAGACCAAGAAATAACCTTTATAAGTCTCATTCACCAATCAGAAGGCCATTTAATAGAACAACAACACCAAAAGCAAATTTTACAAATCATAAAGTAAGTACTGGTGGGGACAAAATAGTTAGTGCTATTGGGGGTAATAGGGAAACTGTTGTTAAGGCCTTAGCAGGTTATAATTGGAGATCCAAAAGACATTACTGGAACAAAGTCTCTAAATACAATAGTGGATCAAACTTGAGTAAAAATGTTAATTTTAAAGATCCACTAGGCAGACCCAAGTTAGCAATGGCTTGGGTCCCTAAGAGAAACTAATTTCTCTTATTTGATGTGCAGGATGATCCACAAAAAGCTTTAAAGAACAAAGGAATTGTTAACAGTGGATGTTCTAGGCACATGACTAGGAACAAAGCCTACCTTATCAAGACTATAATGGTGGCCCTATTGCTTTTGGAGGAAGTAAAGTCAAATTACAGTAAAATAAAATAAAACTGAAAGTTTAGATTTTGAGGATATGTACTTTAAACAACTAAAGCAATTTAATCTCTTTTTCTGTCACAAATGTGTGCAAGAAGAACAAGTTCACTCACTGACTCTGAAGGCCTTTGCTGTCTTCTGACTTAAGTGCCTTATGAAAATCAAGTATTACTTATAGTCCCCCGAGCACAAAACAATTATGTAACTTCAACTTAGAAACATTGTCTAACTAGAGATTTAGCCTGTGTGATTGCAAAGGCCAACAGTTGATGAACTAACAAATGGCATGGTCATGTAAATTTTAAAAATTTAAACAAACTTGTGAAGGGAAACCTTGTAAGAGGTTTACCTTCAAAGATTTTTCAAAATGACCACACCTGTGTTGCTTGTCAGAAAGGAAAGCAACACAAGGCCTCCTGTAAGGCCAAAGTAGTGAGCTCTATTAGTCAGCCCTTACAGCTTTTACATATGGACTTATTTGGACCCACATCTGTAAGGAGCATAAACCATAAGACTTATTGCCTTGTTATCACTGATGATTTTAGCAGGTTTAGTTGGGTGTTCTTTTTAAGAACTAAGGATGAAACTAGTGGAATCCTTAAGGACTTTATAAGACAAATTGAGAACCAATTAAATCAAAAGGTTAAAACTATTAGATGTGATAATGGTATAAAATTCAAGAATAGGGACATTATTGAATTCTGTGGGTCAAAAGGGATCAAGAGGGAATACAGTAATGCCAGAACTCCACAACAAAATAGAGTTGCTGAGAGGAAGAACAGGACCCTAATTGAGGCTGCTAGAACAATGCTAGCAGATTCATTTTTACCTAACACTTTTTGGGCTGAAGCAGTTAGTACTGCTTGCTATGTCCTTAATAGGGTGTTAGTGACCAAGCCTCAAAACAAGACACCTTATGAACTTATAACTGGTAAAATACCAATCATAAGCTATATAAGACCTTTTGGGTGCCATGTTACCATCTTGAATACCATTGACCACCTGGGCAAGTTTGAAGAAAAGTCTGATGAAGGGTTTTTAGTTGGGTATTCTCTAAATAGCAAGGCTTTTAGGGTATACAATTTACAAACCAAGAGGGTTGAAGAAAACCTGCATATAAAATTTTTAGAAAATAAACCTAACGTTATAGGGAAAGGACCTAATTGGCTGTTTGATCTTGATTATTTAACTGATTCAATGGATTATCAGCCTGTTACTGCAGAAAATAAAGCTAACAAAACTGTAGGTCTAAAAGAAGCTAATCATAGTGCAGGTACACAAGATAATATTAATGCAGGAAATTCTAAAATGGAAGCTGAACCTGCTCAAGAATACTTTGTAGTGCCATTATGGTCTTCTTATACTTTAACAGTCAAGAGCTCAAAAGCAAAGAATGGAGGTGAAAAGCCTAAAGGAGATACTGGTTCAAGGACACATGAGGAGCCAGTAGATCAGGAAGATCAAGCCTTTTTGGAGGAGCTTGAAAGGCTTAAAAGACAAAAAAAGGAGGCTAATGATGCAGCTGAAGCTTTTAGAAAGGAGTTTGCTCAATGTATTGAGAATTTGCTTCATCAAGCTGGAGCTGCTAGAACTACCAATACTAACACAGTTAATACCGTTAGCACACTAGTTAGTACTGTCAGTCCTTCAAGAGTTTTTAGTTTTGATGGACCATCCTACACTGATCTAACCAACAATGACCAAGATGATTCTCAAATACCTGCTTTTATGGATATCTATGACAATCCAAGTAATAGGATTTTTACCAATGCATCTTATGATGATGAGGGTGCAGTGGCTGACTTCACTAATTTAGAAACCACTGTGAATGTTAGTTCTATTCCTACATCAAGGATACACTCCATTCATCCTTCAACTTAAATTCTTGGAGATCCAACCTTAGCAGTTCAGACAAGGAGCAAAGTGAACAAAAGTTCAGGAGCACATGCTTTTGTAAGCTATATTCAAAAGCAGAGAAGAAATAATCATAAGGATTTACAACACTGCTTGTTTGCTTGCTTCATTTCTCAGATTGAACCCAAGAAGATATCTCAAGCTCTTGAAGATGAAAGTTGGGCTGAAGCTATGCAGGAAGAGTTTCTGCAGTTCAAGATTCAGAAAGTTTAGATTCTTGTTGACTTGCCTTTTGGGAAGAAGGCAATAGGGACAAAATGGGTTTACAGGAATAAGGAGGATGAAAAAGGTGTTGTAGTTAGAAATAAGGCAAGATTGGTTGCCCAAGGATATAGAAAAGAGGAGGGGATAGTCTATGATGGGGTTTTTGCTCCCGTAGCTAGGATTGAAGCCATTAGGATCTTTTTGGCCTTTGCTACTTATATGGGATTCATAGGTTATCAGATGGATGTAAAGAGTGCCTTCTTGTATGGCATAATTGATGAGGAAGTGTATGTGTCTCAACCTCTAGGTTTTGTAGATCCTAAGTTCCTTAAGAAGGTCTACAAGGTTGTGAAAGCTCTGTATCATTTACACCAAGCTCCTAGAGCTTGGTATGCTACTTTATCTACCTTCTTGTTGAAGAGTAGATACAGAAGAGGAACCATTGACAAGACTATTTTTATCAAGAAGGACAAGAATGATATCATGTTAGTACAGGTTTACGTAGATGATATTATTTTTGGTTCTATAAAGAAATCTTGGTGTGATGAATTTGAGGCATTGATGAAGAGCAGATTCCAGATGAGTTCTATAGGAGATCTCACCTTCTTTTTGGATTACAAGTCAAGCAGAAAGAAGATGGTATTTTCATAAGTCAGGATAAGTATGTTGCAGAGATCCTGAAGAAGTTTGATTTTGCTAGTGTAAAGACAGCAAGTACTCCAATTGAGACCCAGAAACCCTTGATCAAGGATGAAGAAGCTGCTGATGTGGATGTACATCTTTATAGATCCATGATTGGCTCTTTAATGTACTTGACTGCTTCTAGGCCTGATATTGTGTTTGCAGTCTGTGCTTGTTCTAGGTTTCAGGTAACTCCAAAGACCTCACATCTTCATGCTGTGAAGAGGATCTTTAGGTACCTCAAAGGCAAACCCAAACTGGGCCTTTGGTATCCTAAAGAGTCATCATTTTACTTGGAAGCTTATTCTGATAGTGACTATGCTGGAGCAAATCTTGACAGGAAATCCACAACAGGAGGTTGTCAATTTCTGGGCAAGAGACTTATCTCATGGCAGTGCAAGAAGAAAACAATTATGGCTACTTATACTATAGAGGCAGAGTATGTTGCTGCTGCCAACTGCTGTAGGCAAGTATTGTGAATTCAAAATCAAATGTTAGACTATAGGTTCAATTTTATGAACACAAAGATCTACATTGATAATGAAAGTACAATCTGTATTGTGAAGAATCTAGTGTTTCACTCCAAAACAAAGCATATTGAGATTAGGCACCACTTCATTAGGGATGCTTATGAGAAAAAGCTTATCCAGGTGCTTAAGATTCACACTAATGATAATGTGGCTGATCTTTTAACCAAAGCTTTTGATGTTAGCAGGTTCAGTTTCTTAATTGTTAACGGCATTAAATCAGGGGAGGCAAGATGGCAAGTTAATTTGTAGTCTAGTTTGTAAAATGATTCTCAGTTAGCAGATGGATTTTAGATGATATGATGATTATTTGGGGTTCATTATGTTCTATGGAATGAGGATTAAGGGCTACATATGGTTCTGAGTTGGTTAGTGCTGCCAATTTTGGTTAATACTGGTAGGCAAAAAGTTAGTACTGCCAGGCAAAAGTTAGAACCGCTGGGTTACCATTAGAGAAGATAATTCTAGGGGTTTAAAGTGTAAATTGTAACTGTTTCTTCAGCATTGGGTTTGCTCACCCTAAATAAACCATTCCAAATTGCACAATTCACTCACCTAATCTCTTTCAAGCTCTCAATTCATAAACCCTAATCCCTCTAATTGACGACAATCCTAATTACTCAAAATTAACAACAATGGTTGCTCTTGAATCTTGCCCCAAGCATAACATGGTTGCGTATTTAGAAAAGACTGAAGGAAATGCTTAGTTTCATGAGATTGTGGACTTTCTATCGCGAAGCTCGATTTTCTATGCTCTCACTGTAAGTCCTAATGTCTCTACTTCCCTTATTGAACAGTTTTGGAACTCAGCAGTGTCCCAAACAGTCAATAATGTCAGTCAAATCAAAGCCACTATTAGTGTACAGACTGTATTGATCTCAGAATCATCAATTAGAAGAGATCTTCTATTTAATGATGATAATGGGATTGATTGTCTCACAGTTGCAGACATTTATGAAAACCTTCCATCAATGGGGTATGAGGGGGATCTTACCACTCTTACTTTTCAAAAAGCCCTATTCTCTCCACAATGGAAGTACCTAATTCATACCATCATTCACTGTCTTTATCTCAAAAAGTACTTCTTGGGATCAATTTCCCACTAATGTTGCATCAGCAGTGATTTGCTTAGCTACTGATAGAACATTTAACTTTTCTAAAATGATTTTTGATGGTATGAATAAGAACTTGAAGGCTAAGAAGAAATTTCTTATGTATCCAAGGTTTGTTCAAGTATTTTTAAACAACCAGCTTCAAAATATACCTGACCCTTTGGATAATCTTACAATACCAATTCTTTCTAAAAAGGTTTTTACTAATATGACAAGAAGAGGACTCCACTTTTTAGGACATGTGACACTTTGTTTCCTACTATGTTAGTACCTGCAGTAGTAGAAGAGAGTGAAGGTTCAGGAACACACACTGAACCCCAACCAACACCCTCTCCTACTTAACCTAGTGTAGGCGATCAAACCCATGTTACTGAATCATCTTCTAGACCAGAAAACACCCAAGACTCTAGGAACACCTTAGAGGGCACTGGTAGGAGTGAGGGGGATCAGGTTCAGTTACCCCATGATCATCCTTTTTCAGGTGGTCACACATCTGACAAAGCTGAGGGTGGCATGAACCTAGAGGAGTTATTTGTTCTTTGCACTAACTTGTCAAACAGGGTTATTGCTTTGGAGACTTCCAAGGATGCTCAGGCTGCAGAGATCCTTAAACTAAAAACTCGCATCAAGAAGCTGGAGAAGAAATGTAAGGCCATCATCTCACACTACAGAGCATGGTTAAGGAGTGTGTCTATTTTATCCATGAAGAAAAAGTTGTGTAAGAAGGAGTCTGTATCCAAACAGGGGAGGAAAAATGCCAAACCAGGACCAACTTTAGATGACAGTGCCTTTGATAATCTTGATGATGATTTAGCTCATGGTATGGACTATATGGACATAGAAGACGCTGTGAATGAGAGGAGGCAAAGTAAAGAGACTGAGGAGCTAAATGTGACACATGATACAGAGGTTTTAGAAAAAGGAGGAAACAATGAAGAACCAGTTAATGCTGCTGGTAATATAAGAGTTAGTACTGTTGTGCCTGAAGTTAGTACTGTTAATATTAGTACTGCCAGCAGACCAAAAGTTAGTACTGTTACTCCAATGACTTCTCCTACTACAACAAGTGTGTTTGATAATGAAGATATAACACTTGTTGAAACTCTGGTGAAAATGAAGGATGACAAGGCGAAGCTGAAAGGAGTGGCTATTAAAGAAGTTGAAGAATCTGATAGGCCTGCAAGATCAGTTTTAACTTTAGAGCCACTTCTAAAAATAGACCCTAAAGATAAAGGCAAAGGTGTTATTGAAGAGGAGCCTGAGCCTGTAAAGAAGCTAAAGAAAAGTGACTTGGATGCAACTCAATTGGCTATGGATGAAGAGGTTGCAAGACAGGTTAATGCTGAATTGCAAGCAGAGTTAGAAAGAGAAAGGGTTGCTGCTGAAGAAGCTACTCAGGCTGTCTTAGCTAGCGAGTTTGATGAAATTCAAGCAAGGATGAATGCAGATACACTTTTAGCTGAAAGACTTCAAGAGGCAGAAAGGGAACAATTTACTGTTGAACAAAGAGCTAAATTTTTGCATGATACTATTGCAGCTCAGAGGAAGTTTCTTGCAGAACAAAGAGCAGTAGCTATCAGGAGTAAACCTCTCACTAAAACTCAGTTAAGAAATCTATTGATAACTTTCTTAAAGTATGTGGGAAGATATACACACAGTAAACTAAGAAACAAGAAGTTTGAAGAAGTTCAAGTTTTGTATGAAAAAGCAAAGAAGTCTATTCAAGACTTTGTTCCTATTGGTTTTGCTGAAGATGAAAGATTGATAGAGAATATAAATAAGAAGGCAGCTGGTGAAGATACTTCAAAGAAGGAGAAGGTTCTTGAAGAACCTGACAGTACTAAAATGGAAGTTAAGCAAGAAGAAGTTGAGGAGAGTACCAGGAAGAGACCAGGTACAGTATTAAAGATGAAAGCAAGAAAGAAGGCAAGGAAGCAAACACATGCCGATAGTGATGCTTCAAAGAAGAAAAAAGGAAGTCCAAGAATGAAAAGAATGTATAAGAGGAAGAAGACAGATTCTGACCTTGAAGAAGAAGAGCATCTAAAGATTTTTCTGAAGATAGTTCCAGATGAAGAAGGAATAGTAGATTATGAAGTCCTGGAGAAGAGATTTCTAATTATTAACTAGGAATCAAAATTCTATCATTATGATAGACATGGAGCAGAGGGCATCTACTACAAGATCTTTAGATCTGATGGAAACTCTAGATGGATTAAAACTTTTTCTGAGATGGTGACAAGGTTTGATAGGCTGGATCTTGTGGATTTATATAACATGGTGATGCAGAGGTTTGAAACAACTACTCCAGGAGGTGTTGATCTAGTTCTTTGGGGGAGATTTAAGGACAATGTTTGATGCAAATGCAGAAGATGAACTCTGGCAGAATCAAGAAAGATGGAATCTTAAGAGCTGGTATTTCTATAAGAATTGTGGGGTTCATACTTTGATACTGGAAGATGGTACTGAGATTTATATGCTTGCAGAAAGGAAGTATCCACTCACAAAAGAAACACTTGGGAAGATGATGTCTTTGAAGTTGGTAGCTGAGTCTGCAAGTGATGGTGCTTATAATCTGCTTAGATCCATTCAAAAGCATATTGATGAATCTGGAAGCTATGATGGAAGTGAGAAGGATCTTTAAGTGTTGGTTTTATAACCACACAACAAATGGTCATCAGTTTACTATGTCTAACAGACATCAAGAACTGGCTAGTCCAGAGCAAACGGCTTCTGGTAAAGACTTCTCAAATCTGTTAATGCTGATAGTTTGCCAAAAACTATATGGTTCTCAACTCACTATGCTTCACAGTAAATAGTTGGCTAGTCCAAAGCAAACGGCTCTTGGTAAAGACTTCTCAAATCCGTTGATGGTTGATAGTTTGCCCAAAACTATATGGTTATCAATGCACCATGTTATTGCAATGAAGCATTGGTTATTCCAGAGCAAACGGCTACTGGTAAAGAAACATCAAATCCGTTTATGGCTGGTAGTTTGCCAAAAACTACAAGGCCAAATTAGTTGGTGTTGCTGTGTTGTTGTATTGCTGAGATGCTATAAAGATGACAAAGACTGAAAGCTAATGAATGTTCAGAATTACAAAGTCACAAAAGAGTTCAAGTTCATCAAAGAGTCAATAATATAAAGTCACAAAAGGAGTTCAAGTTCAAACGAAAAGCATATTTACAGAATACGCTTAGGTGTTTGAGATACATTCCTTCCAAGTGAGCCAAGAAGCTTCAACTAAAAGAAACATAAGGTAACACAGTGAACATCCATGTTTAGGGATGAATTGTTGGTAAATATGTATTCCATCGACTTAGTACTGATTTCGTGTTAGTTACGTTCTAGTACTGTCAGTACACTCTTTAGTCTACTTTATGAAGTAGAGTTAGTATTGTTAGTAGTAAACGTTGGTACTAGCTAGCATATATTGAAGTTAGTACTGTAGGAATATATTGCAGAGTTATATATGAATATATATGCATTAACTATTCACAACTCGCGTTTGTAAGCCTATTAGCGTTCCTTGGCTTATAAAAGGAAACCCTACAGCACCTATTATACACACAAAGTTTTCCACAAACTATTCGATAGTAGTATTCTGTAACTCTAGCAGAACACCAATAGTAAATCAAAGTTATCTAGTTTTTATTCATTGTTCTTCATACAGTATAAGTTAGTTTTCCCCGCATAACTTATAGTTGTTCATATGTCCATTGTTTCTCTTGTAGTATAGTTAAGATTCTAACCATGATGGCTACCACCCTTAACACGCTAGTAAAGTGATCTATTTCATATTGGGATCAACAGTGGTTTCCTTAAGTTACTTTCGGTTTCCTTAATTACTTTCTGGGTATTCCAGTTGCACGTGATTCTTCAAGGATGTTTTTATCTCAGCGCAAGTATGCTACTGAGATTCTTGAGCGGGCTCATATGCTTAATTGCAACCCTTGTCAGACTCCTGTTGATACTGAGTCTAAACTGTGAGCTGATGGTGATCCAATAAATGATCCGGCATTATATCGGAGTCTTGCAGGTTCTCTTTAGTATCTTACTTTTACTCGCCCTGATATATCTTATGCAGTACAACAAGTTTGTCTTTATATGCATGATCATCGGGAGCCTCATTTATCGACTCTTAAGCGGATTTTGAGGTATGTTCGTGGTATACTTGATCATGGGTTACAGTTGTTTTCTTCATCTACTACATCTTTGGTTGCTTACTCGGATGTGAATTGAGCTGGTTGCCCTACTACTCGACGATCGACTTTGGGTTATTGTGTATTTCTTGGCAACAACTTACTGTCTTGGTCTTCTAAGCGTCAAGCAACGCTTAGTCGGTCTAATGCTGAGGTAAAGTATAGGGGTGTTGCCAATACTGTTGCTGAGACATGTTGGTTGCGAAATTTATTACGTGAGCTGCATACTCCTTTGTCTTTCGCTACACTTGTTTACTGTGATAATGTCTGTGTATTTGTCTTCTAATCCGGTTCAACATCAACGTACGAAGCATATAGAGATAGATATTCATTTTGTTCGTGATTTGGTTGCTGCTGGTTAGATTCGCGTACTTCATGTTCCTTCTCGTTATCAGTATGCGGACATATTCACTAAGAAGATTGCCTTCTGGTTTGTTTGAGGAGTTTCATATCAGTTTGAGTGTTCGGTGTCCTCCCGCTTAAACTGCGGGAAAGTGTTAGTTGACATATTATTGGATTAGTATATAAGGCTCAAGCCCACATCTAAATCATTCTTTGTATTATTATATTATGTACCGAACATTGGTTTTGGAATGCTTTCAACAAATTTATCAATCCAACAAATTAAAACACACACACCTTCGCTTTATGTATACATTTTACCTTTCTTTAAAAGAAAAGAAAAAGAACTGAAAATATCGGGGGTCCCTGGATAGCCATGAATTTTTTCGATGTAGTGTTAATTTTTAAAAATCGATTTCTTTCTAAATGGATCTTAAATGCACTGTGTCGCGCCTATGACGCATAAAGCGATTTCGATAGTGCCGTTGCAGGCTTCAAATCTTCTCTATAACGGGTTCTGTAACTCTCCAGCACCGAACGCTCTTATGCATCACAATCATTTGGTCTTATCTGATGAATGACACTAAACTCTCTTGGTTGTCACTTTTCACGAAAATGCTATTTTCAAACTAACCCACTCCATACTAAAATGTAAACTTTGTCGACATAACATTCTAAATGGATGGAATTACTTTATTACCATAGTTGGGTAATCACAAGTGGCAAATGACTACCTCTATTCCATATCCACCTTCAAGATTATACCAAAGTGTGTGCACACCATTCACAGGTATTCATGCCCACAATACCCTTTATGCACTCAACTCATCACCCCTTCATTATTATAAATAAAGTCCCACATACTTCACATTTTCATAAACCACTATAAAATTTCACTTTTTCATCATTACAACCCAAATCATGATAAGCTTGATTCACTGTGAATTTCCCAACAACCTTTGTTCGTTCTAGCCTAAACCCAACAACCAGGTTACTTGGCACGAAACTCTACATCATCTGGTATTTCAAGTCTAGCTTCACATACGATCTCGACTTAAGAAACCACACTTCCAAGCAAAGACGAAGGGAGGGGGTGACTAGCGGGTGTTATGCCCCCTCCAATAAGCCCAGTCATTGTAACAAGATACTAATGTCTAGCCTATAATCAACCAAAAAAAAATTGATTGGCAACTGGTTTTTCCCAACCGGGCCGAACCGGTTCCTACCGGTTTGAGCTTTTCCCCCCTTAAATATGAACCAAAGGGAACTGGTTTTTGGTTAAAATCGGTTCTTGACCGTTGAACTAAAACCGATTTGGTTTTCAAACCCGCCCGGTTTGAGATCGAAACCGGTCAATGTACACGGCTAGCTGGCCTCCCTAATATATACACTTATCCTATATAGACATATAATAAAAGATAAGAAAAGGGAAAATTACGTAAAAGTTCTTTTATTCTATTCTATGCTGGAGAATAGATATCCAACCTTTCGGTAACCATTTTCTACGTTAAATGCGTTTTATCCTTCTTTTCTTTGTAATCTTTGGTTTTTTCCCATATATTTGTAACTTACTTCTTAGTTGTTTCTTGTTTTACATTGACATATATGCTCACCGTTATATAATCAATTGTTTGATGTATTTTATTCATGTTCCTTTATTTTTCTTCTTTTAGTGTTGAATTAACTTAAATGCATGTTATGTACTTTTTTTAAAATATTTTATGTACATGGAAGTATTAAAAATAGATGAACCACATACCAATTTTTTCACGGTCTATTATTACCCTTTTAAGCTTAAGTACCGTTCAAAAGTTTCCGTTATTTTTTAGTTATAAGTAGATTTTGTTTATTGTTAAGATTACACACTTATCATTTTTTGATCAAGTTCGGCCTGTCGGCCCCCTTTAACTACAAATCCATGTATTATGTTGAAGGACAGAATGACAGATGTGTATGGTGGTGGTAGGTCGTTGAACCTGTTATGAACTAAATAAGCACATACTTTGGACGTGTCTTCCTAACCGATAAATATAGTAGAATTAGTTAGTCCTTTCGTTGTTAGTAGTTAGGCGACCTATTAAATATCGTCCGTGCTATCAATTGCATGATAGTGAATGAAATGATAAACTCTATAAAAGTCTCTAAGCATACACAATGCAAAACACATAAACTTTAGAAGAAGCTGGAGTTCACCATGTCTTGAATATTGAAAACAACTGCTATATTTCATTTCATTTAGTACTAAATAAAAATAAGTTACAATAGCGTCAGTGATATATATCCTCCTGATAATAACACTTAAAGTACAGAGAACAAAATCCATATCGCGACCCCTGATTGGCTGATTTGTTTTTGTTGGAGTAAGATTACAATAATTATAGGGTTATTTCCATTATTGTGTAGCGATGCTCGATGAAATCATAAAGCATTGTCGATTAACAGTCTCATTGCAGCCACAGTTAAAATGGCTGATAACTATATCAGGTGTTTTAGTTGGAGTTTAAGAGATATTGGTGTTTGATAATGCTTAGTGTATATTAATGTAGTAGACAATACAAGGAAGAACAACAAACGTATATAAATCACAAGAAAACATCACTTCAAATTAAAACATTATCCAATACATAGTACATGAATCGAGTTTACTAATTAAATTAGGCCATCATTTATAATGACGAAACGTCAAGTACTTTTTTTATAACTATAATTAGTAGCTAGATTCATCTTTATTCTCATGTTATTATTATTATTGATCATGCTTAATTTTTATTTTAGTGTAAACAAAGAGTTATATCTTCATTGACGAGCTGAGTGAATCAATCTTTTGAGACTGCTGTGCTATTAGAGCGGCAGTTGTCGGACTTTCCTCCAACACAACTTGGTAACCGTCACCCCAGTTCTCCATTCCTTCTGCCATGACTTGCCAAAATGTTGTACCTGAACACGACCCGCCAGTTTGTGCACTTTCATAAGCCCAGTTGAATATGTTTCCAAAGTATTCATCCCTTGCTTTAACAGTGTAGCCCGAAGACCACGAAGACTTGCCAAACTCTTCAATTAGTAAAGGTTTTCTCAAGATGGAATCACAATCATCAATATGAGCCTTAATCCATTTCTCAACAAATTTAGCTCGGGCATCATCGTCTCCTGAAACCCTGAGGGACAAGTAAAATTTCACATTTGTTAATCAATCATATAAATAGATAGTGCAAACTCGAATAACATAACATGTGATTTCCACAAGTTCTTTAACGATTCTAACAAGGGAATCGAGTTATTGGCTAATGTGAGCTATATGAGGTATGCTAATATGAATAAAAGTATTGACGGAGTTCAAATGTTACTAAATATTTGATGCTACCATTGATCAGGATAGAGATGTATTGTAGCAAAATCCACATCTTTGACTTGGTGGTTTGAAATGAAGTCAGTTCCAACTTCATAGCTGGAGTTTCGTAATTGTTTCCTATCTGGCACCGATTCACCCCAAAACCCTTCGCAGCCAGTTGTAAGAAGATGGTTCTTGTCAATGGATTTTATTTCGGCTGCCATTTCTATTATCCATTCCTGCATAAACAATACTTGGTGTATGTTATAATTAAGTAATTCACTCGTTGTACTTTAAACACGTATAATTTAACACTTAAACCTGAAAAACTATTCCTCATTATAATCTAATACTTAAGATCGAGTAGCTTAAACAGAGGGGTTATTTATCTTAGGCATATTATAATCCGTGAGTGCAGATAAAGAATGACGCGGAAACTGAAAGTGTTTTTTCCTGTTCGGTCAGAGAAAGGACAAACTGGGATTAGTCCTTTTTCCATTCATTAGCTCCCATGCAATGATGGTGGGATCTTCATTGTAGGTACAACACCGGTGATTGAGTTTGCGTCTCGTAAGAACAGTCTGTATTCACAACAAAGTTTCACAAACATGCTCAACAACGAAATAACAATATTTTGTTGAAAACTGAACATTTGTTTCTAGAATATATATCACGCATACCTTCACGTGATTCTTGTAATATCCCTTAATAACAACGTTAGAGTAAAAATCATCATCACCACTCAAATACTGGCCTTCATCCCTAGCCCATTCAACATATTGTTTTTTACCTCCAAAATCATCCCAGTTATTAACCAAGCATAGAATTAAGCGTAGCCCACATTTTTTGGCTTCTGATATCACAAAATCCAATCCCTGAAAAGAATGTATGTGTAGATGGTTAATTGAAATAAAATAGATACTTACTGCTAAGTTATCTGGTTGATTATGATCCATTGACATTATTACTAAAATTAGATTCAACATCTTATTCAGTTTTTTGAGTTTGTTAGATAACGATAAGTCTGTAGAAATAGTGAAAAAGGATCAAGTCACCTTAAATGTGTTCTCATTGTAAATCCCAGGAGAGGTTTGGAGGGGTTTGTTACCACCATCGCTAAAAGCCCAAGTCCTAATGATATTCATTCCTATTTTGGAAGCTTGTTGAAAAGCATCCGTGACCTTGGTTTTCGTAGTTGGATCAGAAGCCATACACATCAACCAGTAGGCGTTAAAGCCATTACAATGAAAAGGCTTTCCATTAAGCATGAACCGATGTGGACTTATTTTCCCAAAGTCTTCACGGATAATGGATGGATAGTATGTAGCCTCACAATCTGCATATTCAACTCCGTTTCTCGACATGATTGAGGTATTAGGCTTTTGTATTGAAGCTAATGCGTTAAGTAATGGGTGGAATGTGTTGTGTTTTCTCTTATGTCTTCCGTCCGCTATTTATAATGTGTGACTCATCAAGAAATCAGATGGATATGTGCGGATGAGTGCGTGACCTCACCATCTTGCTTGTGTATCTCCGAAATTACCATGCATGGTTCCATGCATCTTGTTGCACGACGACATCACCATCTTACTTTTGTAACTGATCGCAAAAGTACCATGCACGGTTCCATACTTCTTGTTGCACGACGCACAAATTGTGGCACGTTTAATTTCGTTATGATAGATTAGAAAAGACATTCTTAGATATGTTTTATATTTGTTTATATTTATGGGTTAAAACTGTAACTTTAGAATGGGTTGGGTCGTACCCCAGGAAACCCAAAAGGTTTTAGCAGTTTTTTATGTCAGTTATTATTGAAAACGAACACATGTTTCTCTGAGACTTTGGGACATGTCGTTTCAGTAGTATTAATAGGAATGTGTCCGATTGTAAAACCAACAATTCATTCAATATCAGTTTCTAGTTTACATCAATTTTGTTTCATGATTAATTGTATCCAAACCAACCCTGCAAAAAATCATGGTTTAGTATAAAACACATCATCAGGAAGTATTGCCCTGCAATGGGCTTGCCAATTCGCAAAAGACTACAGTGGCTCAGTGCAGATGGTTGATACCTTGGAAGAAGAAGCCAACCTATCATCAATGGAACAATCAGAGAAACTAGAATGCCGGGGTACTCTCTGTCAAATGTACTGCCGAAGTAGTAACCAAGAAGTCTGCTTGTAACAGAGACTTGTCCGCACAAAACAAGGAGCACTGCTGAAGGCAAGATAAAAAGAAAACGAAGCCTATAATACTTCTGGTGTATGCGCAACACTCAAACAAACCAGGAAGGATAAAAGGGCTAGATGTTTCGCTTGCAAAGAAAGAGGCCATGTTGTGTGGAATTGCCCTCATAAAAGGAATAAGATGAAAGGAAAAATAGAGGCTTCACAGCCTCGGTACACCGAAGAAATAAAGTACCCCAAGTGGTACACGTGCGACGGATTCATGGTAAACGGGTCCGGTGAAAAGGATTGGAACCGAATTGGTTTTTTTATATTAGCAAGGAGTATAGAATCATATGACGCGGTTAAAATCAAACTTCAAAAGGTTGAAAGGGCGAATTCAAGATGTTGAAAAGTAGAAAGACAAAGAAAATTCACTATTTTTTAATGGAAAAGTCAGGGGAGCATTTGTGGAACCGAGAACGGAACAAGGTATTTCAAATGTATTTTACACACCCGAAATTACTTTAAATGTGTTAAGTTTGGAGCAATTAGAGAAACCAAGGGGTATGTTATTGTAACTGTTGAAGGGAATAAGTGTGTCATTAAGATATGTTGATGAGGATAGAGGCATGTTGGATGCGAATGTGGATAGGACATGGTTAGGATTAAACAGCCATGGTTCAAAGCCACAATGAAGATTTAGACGATTATTTTAAGTTATTGATCACGAAGAGTGTTTTCTCTAATCGAAGGTAATGGATGATCTTAAAATGAAAGAAGAAGACACACATGGACTATGTCGATGACAGGTATTTATTTAAGTATGAAATGACTTTTATACCACTAAGATAAATCAGTTTCCCAGATTTATATCTTTCTTAGATCTTGTTTAAGATAGATAAATTAGGTTTGTCCGAATTGGGATGATAATGGGGAAAAAGTTTATGGAATTACTAGAATGGATCGTTATTGATTTTATGGTGTCAAGAATTGCTAGGAATTTGCACAGAAATAGGATTGAATAAAATTGATTTACTAGCAATATAAAGTTTGTGGTATGATAAGGGGGAGGCTCATGTTTGGTCTCGTCTGGATAAAAAATGGGCAAGGTTGCAGTATATTATTTGGTTTAGGACAGGAACATCAGGGATGAGGTCAAAGAGTTATACAAGGAAATATATTGCATGGCTTAAGGCTTCCTCTACGAGACTAGCGAAGAGATAAAGCATGGAAGACCGGGTATTGTGGGGGAAAATTGCATTGGAGATGCAGGTAAGTTAAGGCCACAAGGCGGACAATGCAATTCATTCAGAAGACGCCGGAAGTAGAGGAAGGAAAGCCAGACAAGACTCAAGGAACAGACGACCAGGATGATGTAAAAGGCAACAACAGTTCGGATGCAGCCTCAAACAAGGAAGCACAAAGTATGACCAGCAGCGATGATTTAATCATCATCGTGTGAAAAATCGAAAGAACCTGTGAAGACTCTACCATTACGAAATTAGAGGGGAGATGTGGCACGTTTAATTTCGTTATGATAGATTAGAAAAGACATTATTAGATATGTTTTATATTTGTTTATATTTATGGGTTAAAACTGTAACTTTAGAATGGGTTGGGTCGTACCCCAGGAAACCCAAAAGGTTTTAGCAGTTTTTTATGTCAGTTATTATGAAATGACACAATGTTTCTCAGGGACTTTGGGACATGTCGTTTCAGTAGTATTAATAGGAAAGTGTCGATTGTAAACAACAATTCATCAAATATCATTTCTAGTTTATCATCATTTGTTTCACTGTTAAAATTGTATCCAAAACAACCCTGCAAAACTATGGTTTCGTATAACCACATCATCAGGAAGAATTTGCGCCTGCAAAGGGCTGCCAATTCGCAAAGACTACACAAATAGTAGAAGATATTTCACTTAATTTTAAATTTAGCTATTGTTCTTCTAACAAAGTTTGTAGAGAAATATAGAATGCTTGAAGGGGACATGATAAATATTAAAATATTATATGGTCCGGTCTCGTTTTTGAAGATATGTAGGATGCACACGTAATTCATTGATAATAGCTTAATTATAATATATAGATATAATTAATTAATTGTTAAACAATAAGGACTTTAAAGGAAAATCGGGAAAAAGGAATGTGGGCTATGCCCCCCTTCCCTTTTGCTCTAACCGGCCGAATAAACCCAACCCAAAGGAGGTGGGCTTTTGCTTGTTGACCAAGTATTGAGAAGGCTATAAATAAATATTAGGGATCCATTAGTTGTATATATCCCTAAATCTCTCTTTCTTTTCTCTTTGTGCTTGATCGACCGAAACATACATAGGGTTTCGGTTTTGCTTTGTTCGACGGCAAGGAAACAAGAAAGATGTTTCTTGTGTTTGATTTGATTCAAGTTTCCAAGGCGATTGTTTACCAACTTTTAGTACTAGCATACTCTATTGCTAAGAACGTATTGTGTACAAATCCGTAGAGAGGTCATACTTTGATACTTTATTGTTTTTTGATTAAAGAATTGCTAAAAGGTAGTGTTTTGCTTTTTCTTTACTTGTTATGTAATTTATCATGGCTATATATGAGATCATAGTTGTTCATTCTTCGATGCGTAATCGTATTTATTAATAGTTAATATGGTCTTTATGTCTACTAATTCCAACAGTGGCGTCAAGAGCCGGTCATATAGATCTATAAATTACATAATTGTTATCAAGAACGTTAAAAAAAATTGCTAGGTTTTGATGTTGTCTTAATTTTTTATTTGATGATCTTGTGTTCATAAACCCTAATTAGGGTTAATAAAATTAATTAGATAAAACCCTAAGATGTATGCAATTTTTATTTGATGGATATCGTAGTTTAATTGTTAATAATCGGTATATATTAATTGTTAATATGAATCTTCTCGCTTTATTAAATGTTAATTTGATGAGATCCATGGTGAATCTTGCAAGTTTACCATGGATAATGACATATGATATATGATATATGATTGTAAATAATTGTTAAGTGTTAAACATGCATAATTGATGATAAAAAATCGGATCTTGATGTGTATTAGTTGAATTTTACGTTTTTCGTAAGTGGTATGACACCTGTTAGTAAAAAATTCATAATAAATTCATCCGATATCGAAAAAATTTGAAATTTTTGTGGGTGGTCCACGACTCGTAGATCTACAACTTTGTAGTTTTGAGCTAAGGCTCGAGAAGACTCTAGCTACACTCTGATGTGACCTGAAGTTGAAATTTAAATTGTTTTGACAGTTTTATGCTATGTGTCTTTAATTTAATTTAAATCACATAGATTTACTGGTTATCATCAATTGGTTTATGCATGTGTATGTGATTTAATGTGTTATGGGAATATTATATTTTAGTTGTTTAGGTTTATTTGTTTGCTTTTAATAAATTATTATGTATTGTACATCAAAGCAAATGGTTTTTCGAAAAACAAATATAAACATGACTAATGATTATTGAAATAAGATTTATTATGGACTATATAATGCAAAAAGTCAAAAGTGGATTCGGCTTACGTCCGATATAAAATCTTCCATGATTAGCCTAGCAATTTATAGTTCATAATGTGTTTTTATATTAAAGTTTTTATAAAATTCATGATACAAAGATGTTGTATGCTCTTTATACATGGTTTTGACACGTCAAAATTTATACCCTTTAAAAACTAAGTCTTTTTTCCATCCAACTAGAAAAAAACACTTGCACTTACTCTTCCATGATTAGTGAGACCTATTCATGGTTTTGTAACCCAAAGTGATATAATACACTTATTAGTGAGACGTTAAGTGCTATTCAATTACAGTTTTTGTTGGACCGACTTAATCAAGTTAAGATAGGTGAGACCTTAACTCGTGGCATATGATGGGATAAACATGCTCACTTTTTCACGTTTGAATGTTCACATGTGAT
This sequence comes from Tanacetum coccineum, assembly GCA_026074375.1. Taxonomy (NCBI): domain Eukaryota; kingdom Viridiplantae; phylum Streptophyta; class Magnoliopsida; order Asterales; family Asteraceae; genus Tanacetum; species Tanacetum coccineum. The sequence continues at coordinate 16,781 of BQNB010057596.1, read as the reverse complement.
GTACATAAAGTTGAGTCCCATAATGTAGGAGTTGTATTGGATGCAATTATTAAACGTTAATTACCCCTTGAATTACCATCATCACTAGCAGATCAACTGATGCGGTGGTGGTTATGTCAAGGTGGATCCTAGCTTTATCGAAAATTAATTGTTTATTTTATAAGCATGGGTATTTAATTTTCTGTAAGGAATATTATCGAAAATACTAAAATTGAATTTTGCGATTCTATTAAAAGTATTAATGCAACGATAAAACCGTAAACAGTAGTTTGTTTCTTTCTTGAAGAAGTCAAACTGAGACTCCTTTCCTTGTAAGGAACAAGGAGACTCATTCCTATAATCTTTCTTGCTCCGGAAAGTTATAATAGGAACGTAGGAAGTGTCCTAATGTAATCAAACTCATAGAATACTTAAATGTTAAGTAGATTGCATGACTTATATTTTCATATATATTTCATCACCTTTATTCGGTGGTGAGTACTTTGAAACATATAAGACATTCGGATAACTATAGAATATGTTCTTAAAGCTATCAAATGATAACATCTTAATGTAAGATGCTTTATGAGTTCTTGATTAGGAAATACCAATACTACCGCAAAAGTGGTAAAGGCAAACCAGTATAATGTATATAGTTGTTTTTCTTAATCCAAATTAAGGAGGAAATTGCATGCTCAAATTTCAAGTTAATAAATAGCATTGATGGATAGTCCCTCATCTACATAGTAGAACTTTTAAAATCCAAGTAATTGTTACTAATCAAGATTTCAAAGAGAGTTGGAAAATAAATAGATCACTGTTTGTTATCCACTAGTATGGATCACTTGCAAGGTTGTCAAAATCCGAGTGGTAGCATCGTGACTTATTTTCTTTGAACAAGACATTAATTGTAATATTGTCTAATTCAGTGGGAGCTACAAGGTTTATTATCTTGGTAGTAACCTAGATTATATCTCGCTTGTCTTGAGATAATATATAATTTTCCAACTATAGACACTCATGGTTTTAAGGATAGACGTGCACTATTTCTTATTAAACAACATGGTTCTATATCTACTTGTAACGCTAGTATCTGTGACACTATCATATTGTACATATAAACAAACGAACGTCATGTTGTTTGACTACATGTATGATGTTGTGCCATGCACAAGTGGAGAGAAGGAAAATCTTATTGTGTGCAAGGTACAAACACATGACAAGAACAATAGAATAAATGGTTGTCTTCACCGTTAAGGTATGAAACCTAAATATTCTACCTAGGACTTATTGCCCTATTTAAGAAATTATGTCAAGATATGAAATTAAAGACTATTTCATGTAAAATGTTTATGTGTTTTTGGAATGTCCAAAATAATGAAGTAATCTTCGATTTAAAGACTAATTCAAGTAAAAGGTTTATATGCTCTTGGAATGTCCCAAATAATGAAGTATATTGATTAACTTGAAATTTACTACTGAAGCAAGAGTTGACGTTCAGAGTTTACTTAGTTAAATTGGTTTATGTTTATTGTAAATTAATAAACATGAAGTCCTTTAAATGCTGAAAGACTTATAACATAAAGTAAGTTATATGTTCTGGTTATGACATGAACAAAAGTCCTTGAATTGTTCAAAGGCAAAATAATGTATAGTTAACATGTTATATCTCTTGAAAAGATATTTACATAGAGTTCTTGAACTAGTTAAAGCCATATACATTATTGCCATGGCAAAACAGTGTTTTTTAATTCTATATATCATTTGGTATGACACAATTGATTAGTATGTAACCTAAAGAATATTAAGTTATTTAAAAGATTGTGATAATGTCTCACAATAAAATTACTCATAGAATACCACATTTGCATGGTATGTCTAGAGTTTTGAGTCAAATTCTTTAGAATTATTTGATATAGATAACTTAAATATTTTACGTCCAAAATCTGTCAAGGTTTAAAATTGAGTATGTCTTATATATTCTCCAATAAAACTCCAACCTAGAAGGTTAATAAGACACCATCATTATAGAATGTGATGACTCACATTAAGTCTTAAGAAATTGAAGTTCTAATGTCTTATGAAGAATGATATTAACAAACTAAACTCAAGAACTGTCAATGTATATTGTAATGTCCCTCTACATGCTAAGTAATTATAGAAGTGTCTAAAATTACAAAAAGCAAGTGGGAGCGTTTTTAGATCTTAAAAGGATAAAAAAAATACAAAATACATAACCTTCTTAAACACTTAGTGAATTTCATTATCGAGCTATAAATGTATTAAACCTCATAATGATATAATACTTATTCATAGATCCACAAGGATACCTCAAATACTTGATTGATAAATGTTATACAAACATTGAGGAATATGAGTCACGGGATTATTGAATTTTGAATTCGGTATCATGGTGTAACCATTAATATGCATTGTTGAATTTTGAATTTGACAAAGACTCAAGCTATGAATATTAAGATGCTGTCTACAAGATAATCAATTTTAAAATTTGATTGATCTTTAACTTATACAGTTAGACTGTGAAGTTATAATGAGTTTCCTCAAAGGGAATAAAAACCCAAGTGGTAATGTTCTAGGTATCAAACTCATATGGACAATGTTGTATACATATTTAATGCATGTATTAAGATAGGATTTTAATCATACTCAAGCAATTAATTGTGATTAAATATTCTTTTTATTGCACTAAAGTATATAAAGATGGTTGATGTTCACTCTAGAGTTCATATAGATGGAAATATGGCAAATGGAATTAAATCTTCCTTAAATGATTACTATTGCCGAGACGGTTAGGAATCTAAAAGGAGTTTATTGAATAATAAAATCTTTATGGAAGTGTTCAAATGGCAAGAATCCAGTATGGATTATTGTAAGATCTAGGAGGGATATTCTAAGTTTTATTATTAAATTTTACTTGATTTGACTTTAATTATAATTAGATTAATCCTGAGTATTTCTAAAAGGCTAGTGGGGTATTTTGTTCATGTTTCCTTTACTGAAGATTAAGAAATGGATTTACAACTTGAAAGAATATGTTTATTGCTATGAACATATGCGGTATATAAATCTACACATTTGACTACAATTAGAAAGTTCTTATGGATGATATCTTTTGATAAGAGGGAACATAAAAATGAAAATCTTAAGTCAGAATAAAAGAGTCATTATGTATATTGTGTATAGGAATAGTTGTATCATGCATGAATGCAAGATGATTTAACAACATTGATATTTAATTAAAAGTTATTAGATAATTATAGAATTGAATATTTTAATAGAATATGGTTGGATTTGGAATTCTTCTTAGATTATGGATTTGTCCAGAGTAATGAAAATCTAAGGATATATATTGCAACAATTTATTGTGCAATTAGAATAACCAATGAACTTGTAGTTCATGAGGTGCCAAACATTATTAAGAGAATATTCATTGTTTACGGATTTTAAAAGCATGGGTTGTTTTGTGTACACGGATGCTAAATCAAAATTTGATGATGACACTAATATTAGTCCATGGTATGATTTCATTTTTGATGATGACCATGTGAACTAGTTGTGCTCAACTGAGAGCATAGTTGCATTATACATTAAAGAATAAGAATACTTTACAGTTTAAGAAACTGATTAAAGATGATTGTTTCTAATAAGGTGTTTGTTGGACTCACATGCCTTATGAGATGAACAACAACAATACTCCCTTTTGTTGTGTGTTAATATGTACATATGTGCATAATAACAATCATTATATATGTTTCAAGATCTTCACTATTGTGAATTTGAAATAAGTATTCTCAAAATTCCAAAGATCAAACCTAGTAGAATTTCATGAAATCGATGCCTTGTCAACAAGTATGATCATCATATCTTGAGGCATGATTCTTCAACTAGGGTCATCATGCATTGATCTTTTAGTATTTGGATAAAGGATATTGTTAAACAATGTTATTTTATGAATTGAAGTATTTGATATGATTCATTTTCATTATAATCATTGGTCCTATTTTTGCATGTTTAATCCGTGAATAAATGTTATTCTAAATAGTCTATGTCAATCAATTATATGGGAATATAATTGAATTAAGACATATTTGAGTGTTTGGTTATATTCGTAGAATATTTAAAGAACGGTTCTCCATCTCACACGATATTCAATATATTTGCATGTCGGACTTCTCCAACACAAGTCACCAACCTTTATGGCATGTCGTCATCAAGTGAAACTAGTAAAATGCTTTACGTTATAATCCTTAGACTTGAGATTCAGTTAGTTTTAAGTATTTGGATTGTACTTTTTTTATATAAGTCTAACACTACCCGTAACCAGGTAGCTATAAAAGGCTCTATTCATGAGTATCAGAATATATATAAGATAACTTGTAGTCAAGATAGAATTTGTTCGTTCAATAGGATTGAAATAATAATGCTACTGGGCCCCTCGTGTAATTAATCAGATGTGTGTCTGGCCAGACCCAATGGTAATCTGGATTTGTCCCGATTAAATTGGTAATCTTGATTTAATTATGTAATACGAGAAACAGAATCATTAAAATAGAATGACTACGATCCATATCTATTTTAACATGGCATTTGTGATAAAATGGGATTTAAATGATTAAATCATTTTAATGTATTTTGGAAATTACAACTCAAAGGTTTCCGGGAGCATTGGCGTGTTGCTAGATGCTAACCAATGTTATTTATATTATTCTACCATGTCAAGTGGGAGCCTGAAAGAAAAAGAATGTACATATAAATTAATATATGTCCGATTCTCGTTTTTTGAGCCTATTGGATGCACATCGTAATTCCGCTGTAATAGTTAATTAATATATTTAGATATAAGTAATTTAATGTTAAACAATAAGGACTTTATAAAGGAAAATCGGAAAAAAGATAAGTGGCTATGCCCCCTTCCCAAAAAAATTCATAATAAATTCATCCGATATCGGAAAAAAATTTGAAATTTTTGTGGGTGGTCCACGACTTGTAGATCTACAACTTTGTAGTTTTGAGCTAAGGCTCGAGAAGACTCTAGCTGCACTCTGACGTGACCTGAAGTAAAATTTAAATTGTTTTGACAGTTTTATGTTATATGTTTTTTAATTTAAATCACATAGATTTTAGGTTATCATCAATTGGTTATGCATGTGGTATGTAATTAATGTGTTAATCGGATATATGTTTTAAGTTGTTTATGTTTATTTGTTTGCTTTTAATAAATTGTTATGTATTGTACATCAAAGCAAAGGGTTTTTCGAAAAACAAATATAAACATGACTAATGATTATCGAAATTAGATTTATTATGGATTATATAATGCAAAAAGTCAAAAGTGGATTCAGCTTACATCCGATATAAAATCTTCCTTGATTAGACTAGCAATTTATAGTCCATAAGGTGTTTTTATAAATTATAGTTTTATAAAATTCATGATACAAAGATGTTGCATGCTCTTTGTACATGGTTTTGACACGATAAAAAAATCTATACCCTTTCAAACCAAGTCTTTTTGCCATCCAACTAGAAAAACACTTGCACTTACTCTTCCATGATTAGTGAGACCTATTCATGGTTTTGTAACCCAAGGTGATATAATACACTTATTAGTGAGACGTTAAGTGCTATATAATCACAGTTTTTGTTGGACCGACTTAATCAAGTTAAGATAGGTGAGACCTTAACTCGTGGCATATGATTGGATAAACATGCTCACTTTTTCACGTTTGAATGTTCACATGTGATGTACATAAAGTAGAGTCCCATAATGTAGGAGTTGTATTGGATGCAATTATTAAACGTTAATTACCCTTTGAATAATCATCATCACTAGCAGATCAACTGATGCGGTGGTGGTTATGTCAAGGTGGATCCTAGCTTTATCGAAAATTAATGCTTTATTTTATAAGCATGGGTATTTAATTTTCTTTAAAGAAAGTATTATCGAAAATACTAATGTGAACTTTTGTTTATTTGTAGATGGCACTCAACAATGCCCAAACCAAAACAAACAGTTCGGCTTTCAGGTCAATGCTTGAGAAGCATCAACTTACTGGACCAAATTTTAATGAGTGGTTGCGTGCGCTCAAACTTGTTGTGCGTACTGAAAAATTACAGGATGTTTTTGAAACACCCTTGCCACCTGCACCTGCCGCAAGTGCTGATAATCAAGCTCTTGCTGATTGGAATGCTCTTTTTGATCGTCACAATGAAGTTGCTTGTTTGATGCTTGGAACTATGTCTCCAAAACTCTATCAGCAATTTGAAAACAAATCTCCTCAAGAGATGATTACTGAGCTCCAAAAGATGTATGGAAAACCTCCGGGTGTTGAACTCCAAGAGTTGGTGAACATGTTCCATTCATGTAAGCAGGTTTGATAGGACAATCCTGTCAGCGATCATGGTTCTATTGATGAAAATATATCTGTATCAATTGGTACACTCAACTATGCTTTTCTGATACAAGTTGTCTATCAGTATTATCTGAATTCACTTTAAGTGAATTTCACGCTCTTTTGTGCAAACTTTACAATATGCAATCAATGGAGAAGACAATAAGTGAAGTGCATTCATTGTTATTGGAATTTGAGAAAAGCCATTTAGAGAAACAAGAGCAAATTGTTGGTTGCTTCTTCTTACACCAATGTGATGACGATTCAAAGTGGTAGAGTCCAGAAGAATAAAGGCTAAGGGAATGAGAAGGTAAGGGTCTTAAAAACTCTTATCCTACTAAACCCAAAAAGCCTCAACCTTACAAGAAAGAGCGTCCGACAAAAGATAGACAATGTCACCACTGCAAAGAGAAAGGACATTAGAAAAGGAACTGTCTTGTGTATCTGGCTGAGTTGATGAAAAAGAAGGTAAACTGGAGGGTCAAAATGTTGCATCCACTTTTCATGTATTATATATTCAATTATTTTCATTTCCTAAAAATTCTGGGTGTATGACACTGGTTTATGGTACTCACGTTTGTAACACAAAAACAGGGACTTATGAGGGCAATGAAGCTGAAGCTCGTGGTAGTCTTCTACTTGTACGTCGGGCAATGGTGTGCGCGCGGAAGTGGGAAGCTATTGGAAGTTTGACTTAGTTTTACCAAATGGTTTAATTATTGTTTTAGACAATTGTCATATGCACCTTTATTATTAGGGTGTTGTTTCTGTTTCTTCGTTTTTGTTAATAAGGGGTTTTTACCTATTTTTTTACGGATTTCGGATTTATCAGGTTTCAATGAATAATTGATTTTTTTAATGTTATTATGTTATGGTATTTATGAAATTGATATGGTGATTCTACTATACCAATCGTTTAAATTCAATGTATGCCTATTAGCAATAAGAGAACCAAACCCTAATTTGGATTCTTCTTATCTTTGGCATTGTCGTCTGTCCAATGATATAAACAAGAAACGTAATGAAAAGTATGCAAACTATGTATGGACTTTTAACCCTACGGAATGGTGTGTCAGTTTGATAAATGTGTATCCTGTCTATCTGGTAAGATGACAAGGGAAAACCTTTTTCACATTAAACTGAGAGTTAAAGATGTACTTGATTTTCATACATATGTCTGTGGTCACTTAGACATGTGTCAAAGAAAGTATTATGTAGTATTTGCTAGTTCATTCATTACATTTTTACTGTGGTTATAGGTCTATGGTTATGTTTATTTACTTAAGCATTAACATGAGGTCTTTGAAACTTTTAAGGTATTCAAGAATGAAGTTGAAAATTAACTCGGAAAGACTATTAAGGCCATACGATCAGATCGTGGTGGTGAATATATTAGTCAAGAATTTAAAGACTATCTAAAGGCTTATGGAATTGTTCAACAACTTACACCTCCTTACACGCCACAACATAATGGTGTGTCTAAGAGGGGTAATCGTACCTTGTTAAATATGGTTCGATCAATGATGAGTCTTACAACTTTGCTTGTTATCCTTTTTTGGGATTATGCTTTAGAGGTCTGCTGCACGCTATTCTCAATATTGATTCAACCAGAAGGTAGACAACGATCCGTATGAACTATGGCCATGGAAAGTTCCCTAACTTGTCTTACTTAAAGGTTATGGGGATTGTAGGCACTTGTGAAACGTCACACGCCCTGTAAACTTCAAACAATGATCTGTTAAGTGTATCTTCGTAGGATACCTTAAAAAAACTATGGGTTACTATTTCTACTACCCACCTGAAAACAAAATAGTTGTTGAGAGGTATGCAGATTTCTTGGAAAAGGTTTTCATACTTCAAAAAATAGTGGGAGAAAAGGTTAGAATAGATGATGAAGATATATGTGTACCTTCTGAAAACACTAGTGAACATCCTATTGAGGAAGAAAGTCTTGCCCCAATTGTCTCTCAAGAAGAGGATGTTGTTCCCGTTCGTAGATCTGTAAGGACACATAAAGCTTCTAATCGATTGTGTCTAAATGTAAAGATCGATCCACATCGACTGTCCTTCAATATTGAAGTTGAAGAGCACAGTTTAGGGATCTTAATGAACCTGCTAAGTATAAAGCAGCTTTATCGGACCCTGAATTCGAAAGTAGCTTGTTGCTATGAAACGAGGGATAATGAATCCATGAATGTTAATAAAGTCTGGATAACTTGTTAGTGCTTCACCAAATGCAAAAGTTATTAAAGTAAGTGGATATACAAGAAGAAGGACTGATATGGATGCAAGGTATTTTATTATAAAGCTCGACTTGTGGCAAAGGGTTTCATGTCAAACTTATGTGTTGACTATGAGGTAATTATTTTCACCTGTTGCGACATAAGAGGCTATTAGAATCTTTATAGTTATAGCGACGTTGCTATGACTATGAGATTTGGGCAAAATGGACGTTTAAAACTGCGTTCTTGAATGGTTTCTTAGAAGAAAGAAATCTATTGGAACAACATGAAGGTTTTATTGATCCTAATCATCACAATAAAGTAGTAGCTTCAAATGATCCATTTTATGGAATTAGCAAGCAGCTAGGAGCTGGAATATGAGATTTGATGAGGAAATCAAAAGTTTGGTTTTCATTTCAAAAATCATGTATGAGCCAATGTGTATATTAAAATGGCTAGTGGGCATAACGTTATTTTTCCTAATCTTATCCCTTGTGTGTGATGACCTCGCTCTCGCTCGCTCATGGCACCCCTCCCGCTCACACCTATAACAAGTCTTCAAGGAAGTTAGGAGCCTATCTTGGTAAGTGTTTTTTATGGGAAGATTTAGGAGAAGCGGCGTTTATTCTTGAATATCATCTATTGGTAGTCAAGGCGGTTGACTTGAATTAAGTCGAAAAGGTCCCCCTTATCTTGACAAAATCCTTAAGAGATATAGAATGGATAATTCAAAACGTGGGTTCCATTCCAATGCAAGTTGATATTCATTTAAATTATCATCTCAATGTGCGTCAACTTGCAGAGATGATGCGTATGGCATAATGTTTCCGGTTGATTCGGTGTAGGATCCATTATGAAGTTGTAAGGTGCAACAAGACCTGATGTGGCGGTTCGCCGCCAAAAACATACAAGCCGATTTCAAACAGAATCCTGTGTGTGAAGCTTCATGGACTGCTATGGAAAAATATTCTCATGTATTTAAAAGAAATACTAAAGGCATGTTTTTGGTGTATGGTGGTAATCCTGAAGCAGAACTGCAAGTTAAATGTTATTGTGATGCTGGATTCGAGACCGATAGAGATGACACGAAATCTCAAACTGGGTATGTCTTCGTTTTGAATGGGGGCACAGTTGTATGGAAAATCTCAAAACAAAGTACTACTGCACAACATACCACAGAAGCTGAATATATAGCTGCTTCTGAATCTGCCAAAAAGAGGCTTTTTGGAGAAGGAAGTTTATTGATGAACTTGGCGTAGTTCCTTCAAATGAGTATTCCGATAAAGATGAATTGTGACAATTCTGCTGCAATTATCATAGCCAAAGAATCAGGAATTTGGAAAGGAACCAGACACTTTCAAAGAAAATATCATTATGTTTGTGAGTGCATTAAAACTGACGAAATTGATATTGTTAAAGTTCATACAGATGAAAATCAGTGATTCGTTTACGAAAGTCCTTAGCGGTCCTAAGCTTATCGACATGCTTGAAGCAAGGGTCTTCACCCTGCTAGTAGTTACATGTAATCTGTTATTTTGTATTTGGTTAAAGGATATTGTTAAATATGTTATTTTATGAATTGAAATATTTATATGGTTTCGTTTCATTATAATTAGTGGTCCGCTCAATTTTTATACTTTGTGATAAAGGTTGTAAATGAAAGTCAAAATAATACTTGTAATTTACTCCTTACTCCCTAGGGACTGTAACGTGTTTGACTTCTACTAACTAAAAGATGGTGATTGACAAAATGCATGATAGTCTATCTAAGTAGTAATTCATATGAATTTCTTCATCATAACAAGAAAATTTATTTAATTCATATCCGAATATATGTGCTACTTCTTTGGATAGATTCTTATCGGATCATCGCCCGATTCTTCTTCGTGAATCCAATCATGACTACGGCCCGATCCCGTTTAGGTATTTCAACCATTGGACGGAATTGGATGGTTTTAATAAGTTTGTCATTGACACATGGAATTCTGTCCCTGTTGAAACTAATGCTATGAGGAACGTGATGCAAAAGTTTAAATTTCTTAAAGGTAAAATTCGTGAGTGGCTTAAAATCTATAAAAGCAAGAATGGAGGTTCTGGTATTCTTAAAGAAGAGCTTAACAGAATAGATGCGGATATTGATAAGGGCCTAGCTTCTGATATCATTATTAATAGAAGAATGGAGGTTATTAAATCCATTCAATACCTTGATAAAATTCATGTAATGGATTTGGCTCAAAAGGCTAAGGTTAAATGGGCGATTGAGGGGGATGAGAACTCTCGATACTTTCATGGGGTCTTGAATAAAAAAAGAAGTCAATCTAACATTCGAGGTATTATGGTTGATGGTAAGTGGCAAGATAATCCGAAAGTTATTAAATCTGAATTTTTTCTTCATTTTCGGAAAAGATTTGAAAAACCTTCTGCTAATCGAATTCTTATTGATATGAATTTTCCTAAGACTATTTCTATCGATCAACAAACTGAATTAGAAGGTGCGGTGTCTAAAGAGGAAGTAAAGAAGGCGGTGTGGGATTGTGGTTCCGACAAATCTCCTGGACCGGATGGATTTTCGTTTGGCTTTTATAGAAAATTTTGGACATGTATTGAAAATGATGTGTTTGCGGCGGTTAATTATTTCTTTACCTTCGGTGACATTCCCAAGGGATGTAATGCTTGTTTCATAGCCTTAATCCCGAAAGTTCATGACGCTAATTTGGTTAAAGACTTTAGACCAATTAGTCTTATTGGAAGCATTTACAAAATCATAGCTAAGATCTTGGCCAATCGTCTTGTGGGAGTTTTGGGTGATATTGTTAATGAAGTTCAATCCGCTTTTATTTCAGATAGACAAATCTTAGACGGCCATTCATTCTTAATGAGGTCATTCAATGGTGTAAGTCCAAGAAAAAGCAATCCTTAATCTTCAAGGTTGATTTCGAAAAGGCTTATGATTCGGTTCGTTGGGATTTCTTGGATGATGTTCTAAAAAAGTTCGGTTTTGGCAATAAGTGGCGCGATTGGATTCAAAAGTGTTTAAGATCTTCGAGGGGTTCCATCATCATAAACGGGAGTCCTACGGAAGAATTTCAATTCTTCAAAGGGCTTAAGCAAGGTGACCCTTTATCTCCGTTCCTTTTTATTTTAATTATGGAGAGCCTACATTTATCATTTCAAAGTGTTGTGGACGTCGGTTTATTTAAAGGAATTCATCTAAGTCCTTTGGTGAATCTTTCTCATATGTTCTATGCGGACGATGCGGTGTTTGTGGGTCAATGGTGTGATGATAATATTAATACTCTTGTTCATGTTTTGGAATGCTTCTTTCGAGCTTCGGGATTACGTATCAATATGTCTAAAAGCAAGATTATGGGGGTTAATGTTGGAGATGATAAGATCAAAGTAGCGGCTTCAAAACTCGGTTGTCTAATTCTTAATACGCCGTTTACTTACTTAGGTACAAAAGTGGGAGGCAACATGTCCCGTGTACAAGCTTGGACGGAAATTATTGATAAGGTGAAATCTCGCTTATCCAATTGGAAATTAAAGTCCCTTTCAATTGGAGGTAGGCTTACTTTACTTAAATCGGTCTTAGGTTCGATACCGATATTTCACATGTCTATCTTTAAAGTCCCTTTAACGGTGCTTCGTTCGCTTGAATCTATCCGATGCCAGTTTTTTAATGGACATGAGCTCAAAAGTAACAAATCTTCTTGGGTTAAATGGAACAGTGTGTTGGCGGCCAAAGAAAAAGGTGGTCTTGGAGTTTCAAGCCTTTTTGCTCTTAACAGAGCCTTATTGATGAAATGGTTCTGGAGATTTTATTCCCATAATGATTCTTTATGGTCTAGAGTAATTAAGGCTATTTACGGAGTTGATGGTGAGGTAAATAAAGTCTCTAAATATGCTAGCAGGTCCTGCTGGAGGGATATTATTAATGAAGTCAGGAAGTTGAAAGATCAAGGTATTAACATGCGTGATTTTATGTATATTAAAGTGGGCAATGGCGAAACTCCTAAATTCTAGACGATAATTGGATTGGCAGCAAGCTTTGAAGCTCTTATATCCCCTATTTATGCTCTTGATATATTAAAAGATGCACAACTTATGAAGCTTAATGACCCAGCCTTGATAAAACTTTCCCGCGCAGCATTAGAGGAGGGAATCGAGCAGTCTCAGTTCAAGGAGCATTACGAGACCATGCTCATTCCGATCCGTGCTTAATCCGTGTCCTGATGATGGTCTGGTCTTTAAGGGATCCGGGGGATTTTACTGGCGCTTATATTCGGAGATTTATTTATGATCAACGTCTCTTGACGGTGGATTTCTAATACTCTTTGATTAAAAGTGTCTCGATTAAGGTGAATATTCTAGCTTGGAAAATCAATTGGAAAGCGCTTCAACAGAATTCATTATTTCGCGTAGAGGTATTGAGATCTTTCTATCCTTTGTCCCCTTTGTGATGGGGGATTGAATCTTCGAGACATATATTTTTTGATTTTTTTTTTTAGTTGTTAGTTTAAGTTTAGTACAAATTGCGCGCGAAAATGTGTTCTAGGTTGGGTTATCGAATTTTCAGACGTTAACTCCATATCATTGAAATGGAATCAACTGATAGCTCCTTTACGTCTTCAGTCTAAAGTAAAGATGATGATCAAGGTGTCTTTTTGTGTTTGGTGGTGGCTGTGTGGTCTTATCGAGAACAAAACTTCTATTCGAGGAGAAGAAACATTCAAGGGCGATTATTTTTGATGATTGTTGTTTCCATATTCTTGATTATTGGTTAAGGATCTAGATGTAAAGCTTCGTTCAAATGGGATGATGGCTAAAAAACCCTTCTTTGATTTCTCTGTAATTCTAGCTCCTTGCTAGTTTCTTAATAAAATCCGCTGTTGAAAAAAAAGTGATAGTTGAGTTGGTTACTTGCTTGCTTCCTTAAGCTAGTTTTTTTTGGAAGGTGAGTCATCACCGTTATCACATGCCTTACGCACCACCCTTCATGATGTTGGTCTATGTGCGCGAGAATACTTTGTTTATAGTTGGTGAACTTCCTTGGTGATGGCGTTCTCAAACGGGATTAAGCTTTACAGGTAACTCGCACTTAAGTACTCTAAACAGTTATTTCGGATGCGAGACTGCATTCAAATTTTGATCTCTTATTAGAACCTCTTCATGACCAAGCTAGAGTTCATCATTGTGCTTGAAAACATTACTATCTAGATTGTGGTTGGAAGCTATTGTATTTTATGCTATGTTATAATCTATGATATTGTCTTTTGTATCGAAACATATACTAAAATATAAAGTACATATATCTAGAACTCAAAAAAATTTCAAAAAGCGTTGAGGGTGCTCCATATAATTTAGGATTCGTTGATGTATGATGTTACGTGTTTCTTACTTTTTGTGTTGTTCGTGTATTTGTGGATACATGTTTGTGTTTGTTTAAGTTTTGTTGTACCTATGATATGTTTTATTCGACACTCATGATTTTTTGAATTTTAGGAAAAACTGACTTGTACGTTGCATGCATTGCGATTAGGGGTGTTGGTCGGGTCGGGTTGGTCGGGTTCAGGTCAACTCGGGTCGGGTCAAGGGTAGAAATTTCATACCCGAACCCGACCCTATTTGAATTCGTGTTACTTGGTTCGGGTCAATTTGGGTCGGGTCAATTCGGGATCGGGTCAACCCGAATATTAGTAAAATGTAAAAAAAAAATCCTTTTTTTGCTATTTTAAATAGAAAATTAAAAAATTTTATTTTTAAAAGAATAAAAAAAATTCTTATTCGGGTCAATCGTGTCGACGTGAAACCGAGTTAGCAAAAAATTCCACACCCGATACCCGACCCTATTTAGTAATCGGGTTGACCCGAATAAAACGAATAATTTTTTTGACCCGAGTAACTCGACCCGAATAAGCTTAATGGGGTCCGAGTCGGGGTTACCCGATGGTCGAACCGGTAACCCGATGACTCGACCGTATCGATTAGAGAACGAGTTTTTAAAATATTGAATATTATGTTACTTTTTTTTACTTATCAAAACACCACTTCGGTAAAAAATTTCAAAAACTTTTCATTCTTCCCCCGATTACATTTCACCAAAATCTTTTTCCCCCACCCCAATTCACACTTTTCACCAAAAATTTCCCACCTAAAAATTCCTTATCCCCAAATGCCTTCTTTAAGCTACACGACACCACAATGAAACTAAACCCTAATCCTGCATCCCTTTCTCCAGCAGCCCGTCACAATTCTACCTTCACATCCTCCTCACCAACATACATATCATCTACAATTACCTTCAGGTATATGAATCAGTTTATTGTTTCTCGATTTTATGTAATCTTTATCTTTCGTTTCTTATCCTGTCATCAAACATAACCACTTTTTTCTATAGTTCAGATTTTATATTTTGTTTCAACAGTTTTGACACAAGTAAAAGATTATATCAACAAGTTATAATTCCAGAAAGTAATAGTAAGGGTATTCTACAATTGTTTCTTATCATATAATCTATATGATAATCAAATGCAGAGATGTAGCATTGTTTACTGTCTTTACTCTTATTAATTTGCTTTACAAAGAAATTAGTTGAGAATAAATGACATGCCTCATTTGATTTTAGGTACTGAAGATCGAAATAAATGTTATAGGGAACGTTTGTCGGCCTTCAGAACAAAAAGCCTCATATTATGGTATATGACTTTGTTAGGTTTTTTTTTCCTACCACCTTTAATATTTGCTTGTTATCCTAAATAGGCTGTCGTAGTGTCTAGTTACTGTTAGAAGTTGGTTCAATGTGTCTTTTACTACCAGGAATATAGTTATATAAATTTGATGCTAAGTTGGCTACATGTATTTTTAGCCAAGATGTTGGATTTATTGTAAAATATTACAGTATAACTTATGTTTTTTTATTTTTGTTTTGTAGCTTTGGGTTGATATACTGCATCTAAAATAACTCGAGATTCACTAAGTGACGCTTTGGATGCTCGGTGACGTTTTTAGAGATGTGCTTGCTCCTTTCGATTCAAGACTGTGTCTATGTTGTTTATATAATTTTATATATAACATTTTTGTTTAAGGGATGTATTTTAATTTATACACGCCAATTCTCTTAAGATTGTTGTGTCAATTGATTTATGTATAACATGTTAAGTTTGATAATTATTGCATAAGTTTGATGTAAATGGCATAGTTTGGGTTGCCGTGACCTGTGAATTGAGTTGGATTCTTTGGCTACACAGCTTCAATTAATAATCAAAATCTAAATATATACTTTTTTAGAACAAAGGGATTTTGATGCGGTTTATAAAGAAACCGTACCGAAAAAGCAAGTTAATAATGACTTTGATTAGAAGTATTTGGAATTTTAAAAAACCGTAAAAAAAATATGTTTTTTGGTACGGTTTTAAACCGTACCAAAAAATGTTTTATTTTTTGGTACGTTGTTATTTGGTACGGTTCAAAAACCGCACCAAAAGCCCCTAAAAACCGTACCTAATGTGTTTTTTCTGTAGTAGTAGCATTATATCAAATAACGGATAGTTTAGTTTCAACGTGATTCATATTCATATGACTTGATTGATATGCATGATGACTTGATTACATAATCACATGCATGTGAATCTAGTTAAGCAAAACTAGATCGTGAATACGAAAATAAAGCATGCAATATTAACTTGGTTGAATTTAACAATGTGATCGACCTGATGACCTAGTCCAAAATCGCGCTAGAGTTTTTTTTTGTTTGTTTCGGTTGTAGGGTATACAATTACATCGGATATACATTTCTAGATGTTGGATTAGATTTATAACTCTAATTTTGTAAAAATCGGCGTTGCTTTGGAAGACCCAAGCAAGATTTTCGCAGGTTTGCCATGTTTACATATGAGGTCACATGATCTCGGATCATCTGAGCATTCGCAACGTAAGTTTTGTTGGAAAGTTGGAACTATTGTTGTTGGATTGTCATTATTTTTTTTAAATGGTCATTTGTCACGCACTTATATCGACTATATATGTCATAATACGTTAATAATGTTTTGAGGCTAATTGTAATGGTGGTGCACCACCCGGTTGGTTTGGTGGCACTACAACAAAAGCCCCTTTCCCCAGCGCGTTTTTCCCCAGCGACATATGTCGCTGGGGAAAACTCGCTAAACGACAA
>BQNB010057595.1:23338-38148 GCA_026074375.1 Tanacetum coccineum | reverse complement strand
AGAGGGTTGGTTGTTTTTCATTTGTTAGTTGTTCACTTTGTTATCCATTCCATATTTCCATAATACACATTCATCCATTCTATCCAAGTTTCTCTAACAATCCAATCCACATCTCACTTCTTGTTCTTGGTTGATTCAAAAGATTATTAGTATTCTACATAGGTTTCTAGCTTAGAAAGGTGTATGGTGATGTAGTGACTAATGGAAGCTAGTGTTCTAGCTTAAAGAGGTGTAAGGTGGTGGGAGGGGTTTGAATAACCAAGGAGGTGACAAGGTGGTGACAAGGTGGTAGTGAGGTGTCGACTTGGTGGTGAAAGGGTGATGACAAGGTGGTGAGTTATTGTGGTGAAAATCAATCTTGATCTTAGTTTGTTTAATAGCTAGTTCAACTAGTTAGGGCTTCGGTTAGGGTTTTGTTTGGTTTGTACAAGCATGAGGTAGATTGGAGGGAAGAAATAATTCAAATGTGGTGCTTGGAAGAGTTGTAACTTATGCTTAAAGGATGGTACAAATGGCATATAAGAATTTGGAGGGAAATAGTTTAAATCTTGTGCATGGTTAACTTGTACGTACACCTTATTGGTTAGTACATTTGGATTGCTTGTAAAATACATGTGGTTAGGGTTTAGGTATAAACTTTAACATGTAAAATCCTTTTTATGTTAAACGTTTTGGATGGTATGTTAAATAAATAACGTACATGGTAAAATGGATATTAGAACGTATTACTTGACATATTACAATGTTTACTTGACATGAACATTAATGGAGTTGGTGTTGGTAGGTGCATGAGCTCGTTTATTTGGAAATGTAAGTTACGTTACATAATTGAATGGAATATCAAATACATTAATATAAAAAAAATTATATCCGTGAAAATGGTTGTATTAAATACAATAAGTGGAATATTACCTTAAAATAATATTGTGGAAAATTATGGGTTGTTATAGTCTCCCATCCTTAAAGCAATCTCGTCCTGAGATTTAGTTGGAAGTTGGAGTGGTGTTTGGAAATAGATGTGGATACTTGGCACGAATTTGATCTTTGCATTCCCACGTAAATTCTGGTCCTCTGTTAGAGTTCCATCTTACTTTGACTATAGGGATACGACTTCATTTCAATTGTTTGACTTCTCGGTCCATGATCTCTACTGGTTCTTCCATAAAGTTGAGTTTGTCATCGAGCCGAAGCTCTTCCATTGGAATGACGAGGGATTCGTCAGATAGGCATTTCTTTAAATTAGAAACGTGGAAGGTAATGGGGACATTACTGAATTCTTCAGGAAGCTCAAGTCTGTATGCCACTGGGCTGACCCTATCAAGGATCTTAAATGGTCCAATGTACCAGGGGGTTAAGCTTTCCTCGCTTTCTGAATCGGATGACACCTTTCCAAGGTGACACTTTTAGCATAACACAATCTCCAACTTGGAATTCCAAAGGCTTTCGCCATACATTGGCATAACTCCTTTGCCGGTCTCTTGCAGCTTGCAAGCGTTGTCGGATTTG
This sequence comes from Tanacetum coccineum, assembly GCA_026074375.1. Lineage (NCBI taxonomy): Eukaryota > Viridiplantae > Streptophyta > Magnoliopsida > Asterales > Asteraceae > Tanacetum > Tanacetum coccineum. The sequence continues at coordinate 36,642 of BQNB010057595.1, read as the reverse complement.
TACTATCTTTTCGGTGGTTTCATGGATTATCTCTGGTCTTGTCAGTTGGACATCTCCAACTTCGTCCCAACAGACAGGTGATCGGCACTTTCGACCATAAAGTGCCTCGAATGGTGTTGCCTTAATACTGGCATGGTAACTATTATTGTAAGAAAATTCTACCAGTGGTAAGTGTCTCTCCCATCCTTTTCCAAAATCTATAACATAGGCTCGAAGCATGTCTTCGAGTGTTTGGATGGTTCTTTCACTTTGTCCATCAGTTTGGGGATGATATGTCATACACATGTCTAATTGAGTACCCAAAGCACTCTGCATTGACTGCCAGAATATGGATGTGAAATGACTGTCATGATCCGAGATTATGGATATTGGCACTCCATGCCATGACACTATCTCCTATATATACAACCTTGTAAAGGTTTCCATACTATATGTCTCTTCGGTGGGATGAAATGCGCTGATTTGGTAAGGGGGTCTACAATGACCTAAATTGTGTCATGTCTGCTTGATGTTTTGGGTAGTTTTGTAACGAAATCCATTGTTATTCTTTCCCGTTTCCATGTAAGAATCTTTGGTTGTACCAGTAAGTCAGATGGCTTCTAACATTCTGCTTTAACCCTAGAGCATGTCAAACACTTGCCAACATATTCAGTGATGATCGCCTTCATGTTAGGCCACCAATAGAGTTTTTTAGATCCTGATACATCTTGTCAGAACCTGGGTGGATGGAATACTTTGATTTATGGGACTCATGCATGATCAAGTCCCTTCAAACCACCAAAGAGTGGTAACCACTCGGTTCTTTAGATAACGAGTTCAATACATTGTCAGGACTACTTCAAATGCTTTTTTCCAATCCTCGTAGGTACTTAGCTTTGATGTCTCCTTCTTTGATAAGCCTCTGTTTTAGGCTTCGAGGATTATGTATAATTTTAGTGAAGGTCATGACTAATGCCCAACTCGGAGTGTTTGATCGTCCTTCACTTAAGGCATCTGCTACAACATTTGCCTTTCCAGGATGGTAACGAATCTCACAATCGTAATCTGCGAGCAATTCTATCCAACGGCGTTGCCTCATGTTTAACTCTTTCTGATCAAGGATATGTTGAAGGCTTTTATGATCAGTGAACACGGTACACTTTGTGACATACATATAGTGTCTCTAAATTTTAAGAGCAAACACTATTGCACCCAAGTCGAGTCGATGTGAAAGTTCTCTTCATGAGCGGAGTTTCGGGATGTCTATGCAGATAACTTTTTCTCTTTGCATTAACACCGCTCCAACCTTTGGGAGTGATGCATCAACTAGTAAAGACAAAATTGTTCGTTTCTTCTGGTAATGCTAAATTGGAGCTTCACAAACTTATGTCTATAGTAGTTAACAGGCTGACTCTTGGCAGTTTCCCCGCTATACTATCTTGTTTTTCTGGGTTAATTAAGTCAAAGACTTTGCAATCTTCGAAAAACCTTCGATAAGTCTTCGATAGTAGCCGACGAGTCCTAAGAATTGGCGTATCTCTGTGGGTGTGGTAGGAGATGCCCAATCTTTGACTGCTTTAATCTTGGAGGGGTCAACGTGAATTCCTTGACTGTCATCACAGCCCGAGAAACTACATGAACAGATACCAGAAATCACATTTGGGAGAACTTGGCATATAATTTCTGTCTCCTTTTTAAGTAATTCCAGGAATGTTTCTTAGTGATCTTCGTGTTCTTACTTTGTTGCGGAGTAGAAATGAGAATATCATCGATGAACACTAGCACAGAATTTATCCCATTATAGTTTGCACTCACGGTTCATAGGTCCATGAACACAAAAGAGAAACAAACCAGCAGGCTTGGTTAAACCAAAACACATCACTTGAATTCATAGTGTTCTTACCGCATTCTAAAGCAGTCTTGGGAATATCTTCATCCCTGACTCTCAGTTGGTGATAGCCTGATCTTAAGTCAATCTTTGAGTAAGTACTCAAACCCTGAAGTTGGTCGAATAAGTCATCAATTATGGGTAATGGGTAACTATTCTTTACGGTGAGTTTATTCAGCTCTCGGTAATCGATACACATTCTGAAAGATCCGTCATTCTTTTTAACAAATAAGACAGGAGCTCCACAAGGCGAAGTACTTGGTCGAATAAAACCTTTGTCTGCTAACTCTTGTAATTGGTTTGATAGTTCTTGCATTTCTGAAGGAGCTAATCTGTAGGGTGCTGGGCTACTGGTGCCGCTCCTGGCATTAAATCGATTTGAAATTCTACTTGGCGAACCGGAGGAAGGCCGGGTATATCTTCAGGAAAGACTTCCAGAAATTCTCTAACTACTGGTATATCTTTTAGTCGTCTTTCGTTTGACTTCTTCTTCATTACTTGGGCTACGAAAACTTGATATCCCCTAGATATATATCTTTCGGTTTTAATACAGGATATGAGGCTTAGTCAGGTTTTACTTCGATCACCTCAGATGATCAAAGTTTTACCGTCAGTGGGGATGTGGACGACTTTCTCGTCACAGATAATGCTAGCATGATACTTGGATAACCAATCCATACCAAGGACGATGTCAAAACTACCGAGTTTAATAGGCATGAAATCAATTTCGAAAGGTTGGTTTAGCAAAATCAGAGTGCGACCCTAGATAATGATATTAGTGCCTATTAGGTTTCCATCGGCCATTTTAATGTCGTAAGTAGTATCTAGTGTAATTGGTGGGATATTAAGCATAGAAGCAAGAGATATGGATACAAAACTTTTATCGGCTTCTGAATCAAATAATACTCTAGATAGATGTTGATTTAGAAGGAACATACCTGTGACCACGTTCGGGTCTTGGTGAGCGTTCTTGTCTCTCAGCAAGTGTGCTCTTCCATGGGCATTGTTATTTGCTCTTGAGCACTGACTTTTGTAGTGCCCTTTCTCTCCGCAGGCATGACAAGTTACTAACACTGGTTGCAGGTTACTTCCAGTGGCTGGCCCTTTGTTTCTGCAGTTCCTGGTCTGATGACTCACCTTGTTGCAAGTCTGACACTTGACAGTGCAAGGTCCTGTGTGATGCAAGGTGCATTTCTTACATAGGGGAAGGCTTCTAGTATACCTACTATTGTCAGTTGGGATGACAGCATAAGCCTTGAAGGTTTCTTGCCTTCTATTCTACTGGTGGTGGTGATCATTGTTGCGGTTGTTGTTGTTGTTGTTACGGTTGTTCTGGTAGTTGTTGTTGTTGGAGGTTCTTCTATCATCAAAGTTTAATTTGTGATCATTGGTTCCTTGTACAGAATTGTGCTGGTTACTTGATTCCATTAACTCTGGGTTATGGTAATGGAAACCTCTTAAGATTGAGGCTTTTGAAGCGGTAACATTTCCTTAAATTACTTTCTGGGTATTCCCCCAATGAAGACTTCATAAGTTTCTCGAAATTTGGCATATATATTGGACATTAAAAATTGCCAACTCTGGAATCTTCAAACGTTTATAGTCTCTTGAGATCATTTCCTTTTATAGTTAGATTGTAAAATTCATCTTCCATTTTCCTAACCTCGGTTCGGGGATAATACTTCTTTATTAAGATCTTTTTAAATTCTGACCAGGTGATCTTGTAGGCTTCCTCTATTCCAATAGGCTGGGCAAATGAATTCCACCAGGACAAAGCTTCTTCTGTTAGAGTACCAGTAGCAAATTTCACTTTGTAGTCCTCGGTACAATTACTATGGGAAAATACCGATTTAGTTCGTTCAAAGTAGCGGATAAAACCAACAGCCCCTTCCGTACCTTTAAAATTGAAAGGTTGGCAACTCATAAACTCTTTGTAGCTACATTTTCTTGCTATGAGAGTTTCTCTTGGTCTGGTGTTCCTAGTGGTATTGTCAGTATTTGCCATGGTAGCAGCTTGTGCTTCCAGAACTGCGGCAACTCTATCAGCAACTAGTTTCCTGATGGCAGCCTGAGATATGACTGGTGCTGTAGATGTTGGTGTTCTCTTGGGAGCCATTCTATCAACATTTACAAGACAACGCAAAATAAGAATCATATCATAAGTCATTTGTACAATGTATGGAAATTTTGACAATGACTTATTTGGATTACAATTTCTACAAAGGAAATACATAATTTTTTTTCTTTGTTAGTTACGTTGCAGGTTAACAGATGATTTTTCAGAATGACACTTTAACAAGCATTCTAACTTAGTAATTTTCTCAGGGAACTGGAATTCATTCTCAAGTGGTTGTGGTTATGATCCATAACGAGTGATTAACATCTGCAAAGATAGACTTCATCTGCGAAGTCTTAGATTCCAAATTTTTATGCTTCATGTCCTTGATTATTAATCATATCCCTATGATATTCTGGGTTCATAAAGGTTTGAGATGGAGATGACTGGATGGTTAAAGAACCATAGTAATCCGGATATATTCAGGGTATGAGTGATCGTTAATTCCAGATATTAGGATAGACAAACCACAACCTACATAAATCGGGTATCATGTCATCAGTGAGGTTTAGTAACTAGTATTCACAACTTTATACTTTTTACATATATTTATCTTAGTCCACAATTTAACAGTGTCATTATTTATTCACTTCTAGTGGTCAAATCTCGCTGTTTGTTTACGCGACCATTACCAAGACCTTTAATCTTATCTTTCATGTTCTCAATGCGCTCAAGAGGGAGCTCATCTAAGTGATTAAGAATAGTCTCAATTTGTTCCTCATGGCGCTCCATATGCGTCTTATGAGAACTCTCTCTAATCTCAAATACTTGAGGCGAGGCAAAGAAATTAGAGGAGGATGATAGGAAACAAGCTCGTTTTTTGAGATGGTAAAATCTCTTCGGGAAGAAAGAAATCTTTGGGATCAAACATTGGTGATAGTGGTAACCAATAGAGTTGAGGCTAACATGCGGTGGAGCCTATGGAGCTTGTAGCTGATGGATATGGTTAATTTCATTACTTAGTAGATTTATTATGCTCGGTATGACCTTCTAACGGAGTCATCGTGGAAATGTGAGCTGTGTTAGTGAGGCCAAAAGATACTTAGATACATCTTCCGTAGGATATGGGTGGGGTGTTTCTCCAGTGAGGTTGAGAAATTAGTATGGTGGAAATTGGAGTATGGTCAAGAGTATTGGGAGAGGAAATGCCACTCCTCAACATTGGTTTTAGATGGGCGACGAGATATTGGTTGGTGGTGGATTGACATTAATTGGGAACATCGCAGGTTATAATATCTTGATGGTGAGTTTGTTGTTAAGTATCGTGTTTGGGTTCGGTACTTTAGTGCGGAATTGGGAGTGTCTACGGTGTCGTGGAGGCGGTGGATACTGTGGGCTTGTGGGGTGGGGGAGTTAAGGAGCGGGAGGGTGTTTAGTGAGAGTTGTGACTTGAGGGTTCTCTCCAGACGGTTGGGGTAGGGGGGGTGCGGTGAGGGAGGGGAGGTTCTAGGGAGGGGGGAGCGGAAGGTATTCGTATGGCAGTGCTGTGGGAGCGGGGGGGGTGGGGGGGGGTGGGTGTTGGGATGGTGGAGTTAGTGGGGAGTGGTGGGGGGGGGGGGAGTACGGTAGTGTGTTTTGGGGGGGTGTGTTTGGTAGGGGGGTGGGGGTGGGGGGAGATGGGAGGTGTAGGTCGATAAGGGGGTGGGGCAGGCGTGGGGGTGGGGGGGGTAGGGCGGAGGGACGTTGGCGGATGCCGCGGGGGGGGAGGGTTGAGGGGGGGGCGGGGGTTGAGGGTGGGAGGCGCGGGGGGCGGGGTACAACGGAAGGAGGGGGGGGGAGGTTGGGTGTTCGGGGGAGGCAGGGGGCGGGGCCGGTGGGGGCGGCAGGGGGGGGGGGGGGGCGGAAGGGAGGGTGTGTGGGCGGGGGGGCGGGCTGGGTGCTGGGGGGGGGTGGCGGGGGTGGTAGGGGAGGGTGGTGGGGGATACGGGGGTGGGTGCACGTGGGGCTTAAGTGGGTGGGGGGGGGGGGGGGGGGGGTGGGGGGGAGCCGGCGAGATGGGGCGGGGTGCAGGGGGGGGTGGTTTTGGCAGTTGGTGGGTGTTACGGGGGGGGGGGGGGGGGTTGAAGGTGGACTAGTAGGGTTGGTTCGGGGAGCTGTGGGTGATGGGAGATTGGGGAGCCCGGGGGGGTTGGGGGGCGGGGGCAGTGGGGGGTGCGCCTGGTGCGATGGAGTGGGTGGGATGGGTGGTGGGTGGGTGAGTGGGCTGGGGCAGGGGGGGGGGTGTTGGCGGGGTGGGGGGGGGGGAGCGGGGTGGATTGGTGGGATGATTAGGGGGGTGGGCATTGTGGAGGGCGGGGGTGGCGGTAGAGTGGGAGGTGGGGGTGGGGTGGGGGGAGGGGGGTCGTGGCTGGGGCGTGTCCACGGGTGGCGGCGGGGTAGGTGGGGGCGGTTGGGGGGGGAAGGTTGGTGGGGGGAGTGGGGGGGGGGGGGGGGGGGGGTGGCGGGGCAGGGGGGGGTGATGGGGTGGGGGAGTGGGTAGGGCGTGGGCACGGGGGGGTGGCGGGGGGGCGTGGTGCGGGGCGGTTGAGCGGGTGTGGGGGGTTGGGAGCGGTGGAGGGGGGGGGGGTGGGGTGGGGGGGGTACAGTGTGGGGTGTTGTGGGTGGGGTGTGAGGAGGTGGGGGGTTTGGTGGTGGGGTGGGGGGGGGGGCGGAGGGGCGTGGTGGGGGGGGGGTGTGTGGGTGGTGGGGGGCAACGGGGGGTGGGGGGGGCGGAGGGGGAGGGAGGAGGGGGGGGGGGCCGGGGCGTTGGGGGGGCATGTGTTGGCGGGAAGGGGGGGTTGGGGTGTAGGGGCGGGGTTGGGGGATTCGAGTGGGGGGCGGGGGCGTGGGGGGGGTTTGGGATATGGTGGGGTGGTGGGGGAGGGGGGGCGGGGTGGGGAAGGTGGTCGATGGGGCGGGGGGGGAAGTGGAGTGGGGGTGTGTGGGGCGTGGGGTGGGGGTGGGGTGGGTGGTGTGTTGAGGGGGGGTGGGGGGAGGGTGGTGGGAGGGGGGGGGGGGGGGTGAGGTTGGGGGTGGTGGGCGGGGTGGGTCGGGGGGGGTGGGGGGGGGGGGAGGGGCTGGGTGTGTGGGGGGGGGAGGGGTGGGTGGGGGTGAGGAGGGGTGTGTGGGGGGGGTGGTAGGGGGGGGGTGGGTGGGGGGCTTGGGTGTGGGGGCTGGATGGGGTGGGGGGAGTTGGCTGCGGCTGGGGGGAGGGTGGTGGAGGGGGGAGGGGTGGTGGGGGGGTAGGGTGGTGTGGGGGGGGCGGGGGGGGGGCCGGCGGGAGGCAGTAACTGGAGGGGGATTAGTGTGGGGGGGGGTGAGGCGTCGGGGGGGTGGGGGGGGTGGGGCGTGGGTTGGGGGGTCGTGGTAGTCAGAGGTCTGTGTTTTTATGGTGCTGAGGGGCGGGGTGGGGGGGGGCGGGGGGAGGTTTGGGGGATTGGGGGTTTGGGCTGGGAGGAGGTGGGGGGGGGGGGAGGTGGGGGGAGTGGGGGACGGGGGTGTGGGGGGGTGGTGTAGGGGGTTGGGGTTGTGGGGGGGAGGATCGTGTGGGGGAGGGGGGGAATTGGGGGAGGGCGGACGGGATGGGGGGGGGGGTTGTGGGGGATGGGGGGGTAGGGGGGGGGGTGGGGGGAGTGGGGGGTTGGGTGGGGGTGTTGGGGGGGGGTGGCTGGGAAGGGGGGGTGGGGGGGTGGGGCGGGGTGTGGGCTGTTGGTTAGAGGTGTGGGGTGTTTGTGGGCTGGCTTGGGTTGTGGGGCTTGGATAGGCGGGGGGTGGGGGGGGGGGTTGGGGGGAGATGCGCTAGGGTGCGTGAGGGGTGGTGGGGGGGGGGGGGGGTGAGGGGGGGGAGGGGGTAGGGGCGGCGGTGGGGTGCAGGGTCGGTGGTTTGAGGGTTGGGAGTGGGGGGGGGTTAGTGGAGGACGGTTAGGCGGGTGGATGGGGGTGGAGGGTTCCGTGGAGGCGGGAGTGAGTAGGGGGTGGGGGGGGGTGTTTGGGGGTGTGGGTGGGGGGGGGGGTGGGAGATGTGCGGATGGGGTGTGGGTGGGGTGGGTGGGTTTGGGGGTTGATGGGAGCGGGTGGGGGGTGGCTGAGGGGGGTGGGGGGGGCAGAGGTGGTCGGGGGGGAGGCGGGAAGGTGGTGGTGGTGGTGGGTTGGTTAAGGGGCGGGGCTGTGCGGTGGGGGTGGGATAGGGGGTTTAGGAGCTTCGGGGGGTGGGGGGGTGGTGGGTGTGGGGGGCGTGTTGTGGGGGGGGGAGACGGGCCTCGGGGGATGGGGGGGGGCGGGGAGTTGGTCGGGGGTTGGGGGCGGGTGGATTGGGCGAGTGAGGGGGGTGGATGCGGGGAGTGTGTCGGGCGGGTGAGGCTTGGGGTGGGGGTGGGGCGGTGGGGGGGGGGGGGCGGGGGGGGGGCGGTGAGGGGGGGGGGGGGCGGGGTTGGGGGCTGAATTGGGTGGGGGTGAGAGGTGGGGTATAGAGGGGGGGGGGGGTGGTTGGGGGTGGTGGGCGGGGTGCGGGGGGGGGTGGTTGGTGTAGGGGGGGGGGGGGGGTGGGGGTGGGGTTGCGGGAGGGGGGGGGAGCGTGGGTGGGGTGCGGGAGGGAGCGGAGTGGAGGGGGGGGGGCGGGAGGGTGGGGGTTGGGGTAGGCTAATGGGTAGGGGGGGTGGGGGGTGTGAGCGGGGATGGGGGGGGGGGGGGGGCAGGAGGTAGGGAGGTGGCGGGGGTGGGCGGGGGTGCTGGTGTTGTTTGTGCGGGGATTGTGGGGGGGGCAGGGGAGTGGGGGGGGAAGGAGTGGGAGGGGGGGTGGTTGTGGGTGTTGGGCGCCTCGGGGGTGGCTGGGGGGCGGTGGAGGGGGGTGGGGGGGTGGTGGGAGGGGGTGGGGGGAGGGGGGGTGGAGGGCAAGTATGTGAGTGGGGGGGGTGGGGGGCGTAGGGGGGAGGTGGTGAAGGGGGGGGGGCGGAGAGGGGTGGGGGGGGTGGGTTGATCGGTGGGGGGGTTGATGGTTGCTGGGGGGTTGGTGGTTGGGTAGGAGGTGGTGGTTGAGGGGGGTTGGGGGGGGGGGCTTAGTAGGAAACGGAGTGGATGGGGGGGTCGGGAGGGCGGTGGTGGGTGGGGGGAGGCGGGGTGTGTTAGGGCGGGGGGGGGGGAGGTCGGGGGGGGGTGGGGTGGGGGCGTGGGGGGGGAGGGGGGGTGGGGGGGGTTGGGGGGTGGGGGGGTGGTGGGGCGAAGGGGGGGTTTGGGGAGGGTGTTGGAAGTGGGAGGAGGGGGTTGGGGTGCGGGTGCGGGGGGGGGGAGGGGCGGGGTGGTTGGGGGGGGGGGGAGGTCTGGATTGGTGGGGGGGGTGGTGGGCGGTGTGGTAGGTGGGGGGGGGGTGGGAGGGGGGGGGGATGGAGGGGGTCCGGGCGTGGGGGGAGGGGAGGGAGGGCTTGCAGGGGGGGGGGGGAGGTAGGATTCGTGCGGGGGGTGGCGTGTGGGTGGGGAGGGTTGGGGGAGGGGGGGAGAGGGGTTGTGAGGGGGGTTGGGATGGGTCAGGGGTGGGGGGGCGAGGGGGGGTGGGCGGGGCGGGAGGGGGGGGTGGGGTGTGGGGGGGCGGCTGGGGGGTAATTTGGATGGTTGCTGGTGTCTGTAAATTCGTTGTTGTCTTTTTTTTTTATTTTTTTTTTTTTGTAATTCTTTTTGTTCTTTTTTGGTTTTTTTTTTTTTTTTTATTTTTTTATTTTCTTCCACATATAGCAGCGGAAGCTAATTTGGGGTATTACTTCAGGAATCAATAGTCATAATCATAGAAAACGACTCAAAAGAGACGTTTTGGAAATTTTAGTTATCATTCAATAATATATCCGAGTTTTACAAAAGAGGTCCCAAAGTACATTGAAAACATAAAGTTTAAATGATAACAAGTTTGGATGTCCGTAAGTCTAATGTCACTCCGTGCCATAGGTTGCTCAATTACCTGAGATAAACATGCTAAAAAGGTCAACACAAAGGTTGAGTGAAATTCACAGGTTTGAAATGTAATAGTTGAATACAAGTCATCATAAGTGGTAATAATTGTACAATTACAATTATCATGGAAAATAGTATTATTTTCCTAAGCTCATGACACCAACACGTTAACATGGAAATTACCTCAGTGACATTATTAAGGAACAAATGTCCTCTTGGAAAGGTAACTTGCCAAAGTTACCCATTATTCTCAAATATAGTGCGTTTGATTACCTCATGTACATGTAAACACAAACGGATTTAGTCATCCCAATAGATCTATCATATATTCAAGTTCACTCGCAAGTTGTTAATGGTTCATGATTAAAGGATATTGGCGCTGTAGAGGTAAAACTTAGGAAATAATATTATCAGGATAGCATCTACCATTGGAAATTTACTTGTATCATTTGTTTATAGCATGTATCCCCATTGGGTTTAGAAACATGTAAGGTGGGACTATGAACACCACTTGATAAGGTAGTTGATTGATTTGAAATTTAATTCAAATGGAAGTAAACAGCCTCGTCACGCAACCTGAGGTAATATGTCAAGTCTTAGTTTGATTGTTTCAAAACTTTATTTCATAAAGTTTAACGTAAATATTCATTTGTTTATTAACTTGTGAAAATATCGTATCACCCATTGTTCGGGCTACATAATCTAGGTCATGTAGTAAACGATTGAGGATGCTAGACATTTAAATCGTAAATCCAGCATCTTGTCAAAAACGTTACAAATGAATTACCTCACATGAAAACTCCTTGTAGAGTGATCGTTATGATTAAATGATAAGGTTTTATCTTTTTAAGCTTCTTCAAAAGCTAGAGGATGATAAATTATGTATAACATAATTGTCCTATAGTGTTTCGATCGACGAATGATAACGACAAATGTGTCGGGCTTTAATAAAATCGAGTCTTATAATATTTAAATATATTTTTATAATTAATATAAAAATATTACATTCTATACCCTTGAGAATATGAATATGAGAATATATACCTTTGGTATATATATTTACAAATTTAATCCCTTTACATATGATTTTTAAAACATTTAACCCTTAACTTTCAAATATGGCAAAACAAACCCATGAAGTTTAACTTTAGGATAATTACATTTTTGGCCCGAAAGTTTAATAATTTCAAAAGCTACAATATATGCCCCTATGCATGAAATGTTTTGCGTTTTTAGTCCAAATTCCTTAATCTTTGTATTTTTGAAATCCAAATTAATTTTGCAGCTTATAGCTTATTACTATAAGCTAAAATAAGTAAGTTTTACGAGCTTGAAGCTTATGAAAAGAGCTTATGAGCTTAAAAATACAAAATGGGTTCATTTGGTTTAGGAAAATCAAACCGTGTGGGTTTGTGGTTCAAGGTTTAAACAAGTAGCTTATACATGATCTAAATAGAGTGATATTAAGGATTTAAAACAAGACAAGAGCTTATTAAACGAGTAGAAAAGCTTACTAGTACACGAATGGGTGAAATGGGTCGAAAATGAGTGAAATGAAATCCAAAACTTAGGAGATGGATCAAGGACTTCTTTTTTCTCTTCTATGGCTTCTACTACAGCTTATACTTCCTTCTTAGCCTTCCTTAGCTTGGCAAGATCATAACTTTGGGTTGTTTTGAGTTTAAATGGTGAATTGAAGAAGTATGTATGTGTTCGTGTATATATAGTACAAAAGGAAGAGTAAGGACCAAGTTTTCTTGGTGTGGTGGCAAAGTTGGATGGAGTAAGGATGAAGGTGTAGCCATGGTGACTAAGGAGAGCTAGGAAGGTAGTATGGTGAGGTGCAAGGTATTAGGGAAGGGAGCGGCATACCAAGGAGGTGACAAGGTTCAACTTGGTTTGAAAATTTGTTTAATTAGGTAATTCATGAAGGTTCTTGGGTGCTAGGGTGGTGACAAGGTGCTAAAGGTGGCTAGCAAGGTAGAGAGTCATGGTGGAGTTAGGGTGGTTGCTTGGTTTAAACTTGGTTCGAGCTAGTTAGGGGTGACGGGTTCATTAGGGTTTTCGGGTTAGGGTTTTAGTTTTTAGGACGAGCAGGGGCTGAAATAGAGGGAAAGAATGTTTAAATATTGTGCATTGGAAGCTTGTAACATGTACTAGAAAGGTTGTATGAAATACCTTAGGAAATTAGAGGGAAAATGGCTAGTTTGAATGTCTATGCTTTGTCAGATTGTACTTTGGGCTTAAATGAGTTGTACATTGATTTAGGAGGGAAAAGATATTTAAAAGTTATGTATTGTAACCTTGTACACATGCCTTAAAAGCTTGAACATTTGTATTGTGTGTAAACATTACATGTAGTCGGGGTTTTGATATAAACGTTAACGTTAAAATCCGTTTTGTATTAAATGTTATGAAAGGTACGTTAAATAGATAACGTATGGTAAAATGGTGATTAAAACATATTGCTTGACATATTATAATGTTTACTTGACATAAACGTTGATGAAATTTGCATTGGTAGGTTGCGTGAGCACGTTTACTTTTGTAATGTAAGTTACGTTACATTATGGATGGAATAAAGCAAAAAAAATATTTCCATGAAAATGGTTGCATCTAATTTAATAGATGGAAATTACACTGAGGAAAATTGCATCTAATTTAATAGATGGATAATTACATAGAGGAAAATTACATCTAATTTAATAGATGGATAATTACACTCATGAAAATTGTGGGTTGTTATATCGAGGGAGTCACATTTTGGCATGGAGTATGACTTTTGCAATGACTACTTTCATCATACAATATTTATGTAATCTTACTGAGAGTTTTTTTCTTTCTTTTCTTTGAATACACGTATAGTGAAAACGAGGTCTTTTGTTTTCTGTCACATAGTTATGTAGAGTAAACAAATCTATGGCATCTTGAGTGAGACAATTTGCATAAATACCCAATCGTTTTCACCGGTGCAGTTGTGAGTATATGGAAAGTTATAAATATATCATACACTATTTTAATTGAAGACGATCACTTTCAAGGAGGACCAACAAGTAACTATCTTCAAATAAATATATGAATTACAAATCTATCTCATATGTTTTAAAAAAGACTTGAACCCGCAACAATTTAGTTAGTATTTTCAGGGTCATTTCGTGGTTTTCGGTGGCCCTAAGCAAAAACAATAAAGAGGCCCCATTACACATGTAAATTATACATAAATCACATGTAAACTTGAATTATATGACGCATATATGTTGATATCTTACGTATTTAAATGCAAAACTAAAAAAAATGTGACCCATTTTAAGTGGAGGCCCGTTGCAACGGCATCACTTGTACGCCCCTTGAGCCCCCTTTGAGTATCTCGTATACATGCCGACTGTTTGTAACTTCATATCCAAT
>BQNB010057595.1:0-21263 GCA_026074375.1 Tanacetum coccineum | reverse complement strand
GGACACTAGTTAATCTACCTAATAGCAAGAGGTCCATTGGAATAAAATGGGTCTTTAGAAAAAGGATGAGAGAGGCATTGTAGTGAGAAACAAGGCAAGACTGGTTGCACAAGGTTATACCCCAGAAGAAGGAATTGATTATGATGAGGTTTTTGCTCTTGTTGCTAGGATTAAAGCAATCAGATTATTTTTTGCCTATGCATCATTTATGGGGTTTATTGTGTACCAGATGGATATAAATAGTGCCTTATTATATGGTACTGTTGATGAGGAGGTATATGTTTGCTAACCTCCTGGTTTTGAAGATCCACAGTTTCCTGACAAAGTGTATAAGGTAAAAAAAAGCTTTATATGGTCTACATCAAGCTCTTAGAGCCTGGTATGAGACCTTGTCTACCTACTTAATTAAAAATGGATTTAGAGATAAGACTTTGTTCATCAAGAAGGACAAAGGTGATATCTTGTTAGTATAGGTATACGTTGATGATATCATCTTTGGATCCGCAAAGAAGTCTTTATGTGATGAGTTTGAAGGTTTGATGCACAAGAGATTCCAGATGAGTTCTATGGGGGAACTCACTTTCTTCTTAGGATTGCAAGTACAACATAAGGAGGATGTAATCTTCATTAGCTAAGACAAATATGTGGTTGAAATATTGAAGAAGTTTGATTTTGCAACTGTGAAGACAGCAAGCACTCCAATAGAGACTAATAAGGCATTGGTTAAAGATGAAGAAGCTGAAGTTGTAGATGTTCATTTATACAGATCAATGATTGGTTCATTGATGTACTTAATAGCTTCTAGGCCTGACATTGCATTTGCTGTTTGTGCTTGTGCAAGGTTCCAAGTTACTCCTAAGACTTCACATCTTCATGCTGTGAAGAGAATCTTTAGATACTTAAAAGGTCAGCCTAAATTAGGCCTTTGGTATCCTAGAGATTCACCATTTGACTTGGAAGCTTTTTCTGATAGTGATTATGCTAGAGCTAGCCTTGACAGGAAATCCACAACAGGAGGTTGTCAATTTCTTGGCAAGAGGTTGATTTCATGGCAATGTAAGAAGCAGACTATAGTTGCAAATTCTACTACTGAAGCAAAGTATGTTGTTGCTGCTAATTGCTGTGGACAGGTGCTATGGATTCAAAATCAAATGCTTGATTATGGGTTCAACTTCATGAAACACCCAAGATTTCATGATAATGAAAGCAACCATTGTATTATGAAGAATCCAGTGGTTTCACTCTAAAAACCAAGCACATAGAGATTAGGCACCATTTTATCAGAGATTGTTATGAGAAGAAGTTGATTCAAGTAATTAAGATTCACACAGACCACAATGTTACAGATCTTCTCACAAAGGCTTTTGATGTTAGCTAGTTTAACTTTCTAATTGCTAGCATTGGATTACTTAATCTCTGAAGTATTATTTGAGGAGGTTAATAATGTGTTTGGTACATTCTTACCTTTTATTCATGGGTTATGCATAAATATAGATCCTCATGAATTCTCACATGTCTATCTACTCTTTTCTAGTGTGCTTGTGATGAATAGAGACATGTTGTTGTATAATTATTGAAGATAGAGTTAATACTGTTATATATCTCTTAGTACTGCTGGACTTAGTTTATAAACCTACTGATTAAACGTGTGACGAAAAGTTGATGCTGCTAGCTTAGTATGCTGCTTATGCGGGTTTATAATGAATTGACATTGAATAGTATTGGTTTCTACTGTAACTATTTTGTTTATAACTGCTATAAAAAGTTAGTAAAGCTGGGCAAAAGTTGTACTGTTGAGCCATATTTATACTCAGCATCTGCTTGGTTTCCAGGTTAATAGTGTTCGGAGGCATAATTAGATTTCATAATTAATACTAAACCGTTGAGATATTTCCGCCAACAACTTCGCTTATAAGGGTCTATATTTAGATAATATTTGATCTTTCTTTCTTTTATAAGTTTTACTTCAAGATAAAGATTCAACTATATTCAGTCGGCCCAATCACTCCCTTAAGCTCTCTCTATAATATCTCAATTAACTTTGCCAAACCCTCATATTCTCATCAACGAACTTAAACCTAGAACCCTTCTCATAAATCAATCACTATATGGCGGATTTGAAGTTTGTCGATCAGACATAATATGGTTCCTGTTTGGAAAAGACAAAGGAAACGCAGAGTTTCAGCAGATCGTGGACTACCTATCTAATGTTCGTCAAATTATGCTCTCACTATATGTAAGTCCACTATCCTATCCTTCTCTACATTAAACCTTTTGTATTACTAGCCACTTCCAAAATAGTTAATTCAGTGAAGCAAATACATGCTATTGTTAATGGCAAGGCTGTGGTCATATCAGAATCATCAGTGAGAAGTGACCTTCTCTTTAATGATGAGGATGGTATTTCTTGCCTAACAAATGATGAAATTTTTGAAAACCTTGCATTGATGGGATATGAACAGCTTTCTACAAAACTTACTTTTCAAAAAGGTTCATTCTCACCTCAATGGAAATTTTTGATACATACCATCCTTCATTGTATAAGTTCAAAATCAACTGCTTGGAATGAATTTCAACTAATTTGGCTTCATCAGTTATATGTTTAACAAAGGGTCAAAAATTTAATTTTTCTAAATTAATTTTTGATGGTATGTTAAGGAACTTGGATCCAAAGAGATTTTTAATGTATTCAAGGTTTTTACAACTCTTTTTGAATAACCAGCTTAAAGATTTACCAGAACCTTTTAATGATACTTATGAGACACCTACACATAGTAAAAAGGTTTTCTCTAATATGCCAAGGAAAAGTCAATTTTTTTAGGAAAAGTTACTCTACTTTTTGACTCCATGTTGGTGCAAAACCAAGCACCTGAGGGTGAAGGTTCAACAATACCCCCTGAACCCCAACCCACACCCTCTACCTCATAACTAAATGTTTTAGAACCTCAAACTGAATCACTTCAAACTAAAACACCTCCAACAGTTTCCCATGAACTTCAAACTGAAGCTCACATTAAGCAAATACTCCCATCTCCATTTACATATCAAAGAAAACAAAGAAAGACTCAAAAACATAGGAGAGACAAACAAGTCACTGCGTTACCTTAGACCAGTGTGCCTTTAGACCATGGAGCAGATGAGGCTGTCCATATGGAGGGGGTGATAGTGTGGAAAGGGCTATCACTACTGATGCTAGCTTAGTTGTAGCACAGGACAGTGATAACATAATTAGGACCTAGACCACGGCAATGCCTAATGTTGACATTCCTCAGGGAATGGATACAGGTGGCAGTCCTAGGCGCCAAGAAACCATGGGGGGTGCTCTTGCTCAGACTAGGTCAGAGAGAGTGCTTGAAAAGCCCAATGAACCACCTCTCCCAGAAGGTCACACATCTGGAAATGGGGAGGGCAGCATGGAACATACTTTTGAATTGATGGACACTGTACCACCTACACCTCATGATTCACCTCTCACAGGAGGTTACACAATTAGAAGTGATGAGGGTAGGCTGAAACTGAAAGATTTAATGGCTATATGTACAAAATTATCAAAACAGGTGCTTGACTTGGAGAAAGAGAAGGATGCACAAGCTGTGGAGATCCTTAAACTAAAGCAAAGAGTCAAGAAATTAGAAAGAAGAGGAAGTCAAGCATCTCATACCCAAGAAGGAGGATATACAAAAAAAATACTATAAGAAATAGTAAACACACAATAAGCCAATTAATAAGTACTATGCACGAATGGCAAAAAAATGGTTGAGTCTTCTGATGATGATCTGGATGAGGGGGATGCATCAAAACAGAGGAGGGAAAGTAACAAGACAAAGTCAATGTTCTAAGATAGTGACTTTGATGTATATGATGATGACATGGAAGATGTTGAAGGAGAGATAGTTCATACTACTACCACTAGAGTTAGTGCTGTTAGTGCACCAGTTACTACTACTGGTGTAGCTATTAGTACTGCTGAACCTAGAACACCTCCAACAACTGCTGCAACTGCACTTATAGATGAAGATCTTACAATTGCTCAGACTTTGATAAAGATGAAGGAAGATATAGCTAAGGAGAAAGGAGTTGCTATTAAAGATGTAGAAGATTCTCCTAGACCTATCAGATCAATAACTACACTGCAACCTCTTCCAACTATTGATCCAAAATATAAAGTTAAGGGTGTACTAGTTGAAGAAGAACCTGAGAAACCAAGAAAAAGTAAAAACAAGGGATTCAAGGGTTAGCTTAACATTGAAAAGTGATGTAGAGCTAGCTTAAAGATTACACGAGGAATAGTTAGCAAGTTGGAACAGACAAAAAAACAGACAAAAGCAAACGAAGCTCCAATGCTGCTTTAGCAGCTGAAAGTATGATGAAATTCAAGCCAGAATAGATGCTGATCATGAACTGGCTGTAAGACTGACACATGAAGAGCAAGAAAAGTACACAATTGAAGAAAGAGCAGATTGTTAGCAGATTCTTAAAGAAGAAAGAAACTTTTGGCAGTAAGAAAGAAGCAGAAGGAACTAAGGACAACAAAACCACCCTACAAGAACTTATTCAGGAACATGATGATTACTATCCTCAAACAAATGGTAAGTACACCACAACAACTACCAGCAACAAGAACTATGAAAAAGTTTCAAAGTTATATGAAAGAGAAGAAGAAATAGATGATTAACTTAAGCCTATAGATGATGACTGACAACAACAAGTAGAAAGCACTAAAAAGAGACCAAGAACAGATTCTAAAGAAGAAAGTTCCAAGAAACAGAAACTAGAAGAGGATAATGATGCAAATAGTAGGAGCTTAAGATAGTATTGGATGTATTTCTAAGGGAATGATGTTGCTATTGATATTGAAATCTTGGCCACCAAATAAGTCCAATTGTGATTGGAAGATCATCAAACATATTTTAAAATTAAAATATGATGTATTATCAAAATCATCAAGCAGATGGAAGTTTCCAAAGTAATTACAAGATATTCAGTGACCTTCACATCGGCGCCTATAATGGAATAAAAACATTATATATTTTTATTTTATTTTTTAAATCGAACACAGCATGTTGAGACTCTCAACTTGAGAGGAAGCATGATTTTATTCTCAATTATTTTTTACTTAAAAATTCATAAAAAAAATCGCTCACTAAAATATTTCATAATACACTACTGCAAAGCATATGTCTTTAATCTTCTGTTTAACTAAAATAAACTGTTATCAAAAACGACAAGATCGTAAATATCTTAGGGTGTGCTTGGTTAGGGGTTTTAAAAGGTAAGAAATGATAATGGAAATGATTAAAGTGGTTGGTTAATTATAATGCTGATGGATGAGTATGAAGCATTCCTCACCGAATAGAGAGAAATGAGAAAACTAGCACATCCTTATTTTTCTCCCATATGTTCTTCTCACAAACTATCTAATATTTATTTTCTTCTTTAATTTTTTATTTATATTTACATTTTGTAATTGTATTGCATATTAAAAAATTAAAGTGAACCAAGTACACCCTTAGACTTCTTCCGCTTACACGTAAATCGGTGAGAGTTGTTCTAGGTGATGTACAGAGAACGGGTTTTTACCCTTTAACTCAGTTGTATGCATAGGATCTAACCATGATATTAGATTGTACGCATACAATCTAATTAGAATATTCTCTTAAAAAGTTTTGACATTTTTCTTAGCCATTTGCTATCTTCGTTTTAAATTTATTGTCCTTCGATAAAAAACACATAGTATAAAAATTATAATTACAACTTTCTCTCTTTTACTTTTTGCAATGCTTATAGTTTTTTTTTTTTTATTAATTTTATAACATGTTTTTAATAATAAACTTCAATACGAGATTATATTTAGTATAACTCGATCTAAATTTTACTTATTTATTTTTATAAATGAACATTAATTTAGGACATCTCGAAAATGAAAATGTGAATTATATTTTGAGATGGGTAGCGGTTATAAGATTTGTATCATTAGGTTCTGAAAAATGAGAGGATTTTGCAGCCATTATGGCTTTGGTAATTGTAATTGTACTTTAATCTCTTACGTTGACTATGAACACCGCAAAATGCATACTATAGTAGCTAAATACCCTTAGAGACTAAGTTATAGCCCCCGCCGCAACGCGCGGGCAATAAGCCAACTTGTTATTAGTACATAGAACATTAGTTTGGAAATGTAGCTAACGAAGTGGGTTACATGTTCTTCGTCGCGGAGCGCGAGAGACTAACGTTGCAACGGACCGATAACCCAAAAGTTATTTTTTAAACTGCTAAAAAAAATTAAGTTAACGGTCGTTACTAAACGGTCGTTACTAAACGGTCGTTACTTAACGTTCGTTAAGTAACAACCGACCCAAAGACTATTTTCGTAAATTGTTAAAAAATAAAATAAAATAACGGTCGTTACTTAACAACTGTTAGTGGGGGATGGTATTTTGTAAGTTTTCGTAATTTGACACATAGTGTGAGGTGCTATTTCGTAAATACCCAATGAGCTATTTCGTAAATACCGACAGATTGTGGGTGGTTTTTCAAGTCGGGCGTGTGGTTTCCGGGTCGAGTTGTGTGAGGTGGTTTCCGGGTCCAACGAGTGGGTTCTGGGTCGGGTATATAAGGCTACACGGAGTAAGGGCTAACTCACACCCAAACTCACCACCCACCACCCAAATTCACCATTCACCTTACGCCGGTCTATAGAAGTCGCACGTGACTTATGTATAAACTGGTGAGTGGCTCACCACCTTGAGTGAAATGTGAGTTGGGCCCCACTTGGTTTTATACCATTTGATTTATACTACTTCACTCATTTTTATACACATCTCTCTCAATTTATTTATACACACTTCTCACATTTTACATTTAAAACCCCTTTTTTATTTATCCATGTATCGTATCGTTTTTATTTATTCATGTATCGTTCAAGTTTTTAATCTATGAATAAAATGTTTTAATTACGTTTACGTTTTTATTAATTTTGTACGTTTACGTTTACATTTTTATTAATTTTGTACGTTTACGTTTTTAATTTATGAATGAAAGTAAATTAAATAAAAAAATGATGTGTATGGTGAGTTTGGTATGAAATGTGAGTGTTAAAATGGTTGAAAGGTGAGTGGTAAAGTTGGAGAGAGAAGGCTGACGTGGCGCTGAGGTGTATGGTGAGTTGGGGTTCCTTACTCCATCCGGCCTAATAGAATATATAAATGATAAAAAGTATGTTTAAACCACAAGAATTTAGATAGATAAGTTTAGGGAAATAACATGTCACTAATGTTTTACAAAAAGATTTTCATACAATAGCATAAATGTTTATCATTGATAGCCTCAGACATATATATTTTCTTTTTTCTCTTTTGCTAGAAGGGTATCCGCCGTCGCAACATATTTTTCGACGAACAATAATTTTAATTTATGTTTTCCTTATAACGACATCCTGAAAAATGACAATTAAGGTTTGAGTAACTTTATGTAATTGATTATGTTTAATTTATGTTTTAATTGGTTGTAGTTTGTTTATATTGTACAATGAAAAAATATTGTTGTACTTTTGAGTAATAGGGTGTTTCTAAAGTAGTATTAATTATGTGTTTTAATGTATTTGTGCTTTAAAAGGTTGTAAACGTAGCTTTCTAACTTGTATTGCTATTATTTAAATGTTATACTTAATTTTTTGGCATTAATAAAGAAAGAGAATGTAATAATATATATTATTATTTGCATTAAAAGTTATACAATATGCTTTAATAGTTATATTACTTAATTTTTTTTTCATTAACGAAGAAAGAGATTCTAATCTATATCTTTAGTTGTTTGGATTAAAGGGTGTAGAGTGTGCTAAAAAAATTGTATTACTTAAATTTTTGTAATGAAGAAAAATATACTAATTTTTTTTATATGTAGTATAGATATAGATTAGCACGTTTAACCCTACTAAATGTAAACATCACAATTTTGTGAAAATCTCTTGTAAAATTTGAGTGAATATATCACTCCTTGTAAGTTTAAATGCTTTATATGTGATGTAAAATGTTGAAACCGAGTAATAATTCGGTCACGCGTTGCGGCGTAGCATTTTAATTTGCGCATATATGTTTCGAATTAAGAGTACATAACGAATGCTTTTTCGATATATAAGAAAACTCGCAAGAATTAATAAACGCCTAAACAATATCCTATTTGTACAATAAGAATTTCCGCAAAGACAAATGAAATACGCATAGCTAAATAAGCATGTGATTTAACGATATTTAAAGAATCATTGCCTGGAGATGTACATAAATTTGGCTCAAATGCAAGAGCCACATTGAAAAGCGTCGGTGGCGCCAGCTAAAGAGGCATGAAACGTTGGTTAAACCAATTGATATGCCATCCACACCCATTATGTGCGGCAACATCACATATGAGTGACATGTCAAGCCATCTGACCAATGCTTCATGCCTCTCTAAATGAGAATATCAACGTTTTTCAGTATTTTCAAATTCTTAGCCTCGCAAATCCCGTTTAATTGACTGCGCTGGATTTTATTAACAAACTCCAAAGGCAAGCAATCATAAATGACATATTTTAAGGGATATAAGACATGAGCAAAGCAGCTGACAATCAGAACGGCTTTGTTGTTAGATATTAGAAAAAGACTCGGTCACCCCGTGTATTTTAACGTTTATTGTTGCTCGTGGTTAAGTAATTAATGTATAACATTCGGTAATGTGCCGGGTATTAAACCCAACATGTAAGCCCACTACCAAGGCCTTAAGGCCGGTTTTGTTGTCACTATATAAGCCTCTTCCATGCCATGGAAGATGTGGGTTAGTCATTTACATAATACAAGTTCATTTTCTCTCTCTAGAAAGTTCTCTCTCACTTTCTCACTCTAGAACTTGGCTAATCCGCTAGTCATCTAATTGTGTTATGATTTCCAATATTCTACAATTGGTATCAGAGCACATGGGATGATTAGCTAGATTGTGTGTGCGTTTTCTTGGTTAGTTTAGATCAAATGTTTGGTTTTTGAAGGTTTATAGTCTTGTTTTTGGTTTTATTTGATCTTGACGTTTATGATGTTAAAGTTCATGTTTTTATAGTTGCTATAGCCTTCTAGTACCAAGTTGTGCAAAAGAAACCAGGCAAAAACGTTCAAAAGGGTGATTTTAGGTGGTTTTAGGTGAAAAACCAAATTTTTCTTTCCAGCGAGTTAAGTTACTGTTTGAAGATCTTCGTAGCGAGTTAGGGTACTGTACTGGCGAGTTGTCAGAATAGTACACTGTGTGTCAGAAAGTACTGTGTCAGCGACTTGTCTTCTTGTGCAGGTAGCGAGTTAGGCAGCGAGTTAACTTTTCTTGCAGGTAGCGAGTTGAAGACTAGCGAGTTGGATACTAGCGAGTTGAAGACTAGCGAGTACAGGTTTTGAAGATCTTTATTCTAGCGAGTTAGGAAAGGAAACTCTGCCAAAATTTCTTCTTATTAGCGAGTTGTCAAACACTCCTCTTAGCGAGTTGAAGGTAGCGAGTTACAGGGTTATTGAAGATTTTTGCTAGCGAGTTACAGGTTTTTGAAGATCTTTATACTAGCGAGTTAGGAAAGGAAACTCTGCCAATTGTCTTTCTTGCTAGCGAGTTATCAAGTCTCTACCCAGCGAGTTACAGGGTAGCGAGTTGTGGACTTTTGGACTAAGTTTCTTCAAATTGACTAATTTCAACCTGTAATCCTAACAAGCTTGAACAACAATTCACCATTTCATTCAATCAATCACCACTTTTAACATACAATCACTAATCATTGCTCGATCAACTTAATCATTTCACAATCAATTACGATGGCTAATCTTTCGGAAGACATCCAATGTGCCGGTTCTGATACCCGACCACCTATGCTTGATAGGACTGACTTTGCATCATGGCAACAACGTATTCGACTGTATTGTCGGGGAAAAGAGAATGGGGTGAACATCCTGAAGTCAATTGATGAAGGACCATTTCAGATGGGGACTACTAGAGACACACTTGCTGAAGGAACAGAAGGTGCCCAGCAACTTGGTCCCGAACGAGCTCGAGTCTATTCGGATCTTTCACCTGAAGATAAGGATAGGTATAACGCTGACATTCGAGCAACAAACATCCTACTTCAAGGGTTACCAAAGGACATCTACACTCTTATCAATCATTACACAGATGCAAAGGACATATGGGATAATGTGAAGATGCTCCTGGAAGGTTCAGAATTAACTAAAGAAGACCGGGAATCACAACTGTATGATGACTTTGAACACTTCTGTCAGAACAAAGGAGAAACTATTCACGACTACTATGTTTGGTTTGCCAAACTCATCAATGACATACAGAACATCAAGATGACCATGTCCATAATGGAGCTGAACTCAAAGTTTGTTAACAATATGTTGCCTGAATGGGGTCGATTTGTAACGGCAGTGAAACTGAGAAGAGGATTGAGGGACTCCAACTATGATCAGTTGTATGCTTATCTGAAGCAACACGATGCATATGCCAATGAGAAAAAAATGATGTTGGATCGATTTACTCAACACACCGTGGATCCTCTTGCCTTGATGTCTAATGTTTCACACCAGCAGTACTATTCACAATCATTTACAACTCCACCATCCACATATGTTCCACCACACTTTGCGGACAACACTCCACTTGATTCAAGACTCTCTCCAACTAACAACTTAATTGAGAAATTAACTAACACACTTGCCCTACTCACCCAAGCATATAAAACATACTTACCTCAAACAAACAATCAACTCAGAACTTCATCAAATACAAGGAACCAAGCCATAATTCAAGACGGCAGGGTTGTGGTTCAGAAAGTTCAGGGTCGTCAGAACAGAGGTCAGGTGAACAATGCATGGGGTGCAGGTGCAGCTAGATATGAGGGAGCTCACAACAGAGTTGGGAATGCAAATCCAGGTCAAGCAAGACAGATTAAGTGCTACAACTGCAACGGTATAGGCCACATAGCAAGGAACTATACTCAACCCAAGCGGCCACAGAACTCAAGGATCACTATCTAAGACAAGTCAAAGGAACTATGCTCTAAGATCACTACTTGCCATGCAAAGATAACACTTGAAGAATCAAAGACTACGAGCTAGAGTCAAAGATCAACTCATAGAAGGCTAGGATTCAAATTGTATTTTATGGGGTGACATCCCTTAGGGGGATATTGTTAGGATTAAGAAAAAGACTTGGTCACCCCATGTATTTCATATTTAGGATAACTCGTAGTTGCAACAGTAATCGTGTAACATTTCTCATTTTCAGGTTATTTTCAACTTTAATAAATTCCATTATTTATTTTTAGAGTTTTACGCGTTCCTATCATGATCATTATTAGGATACTATTTGTGAACATCATGAAGTACACGAGATGCATGACGATGTACAACCAAACTACGTTGTTGACTCACATGCTGATTATACGAGTGATAGTAATATAATTTTGTATGATAAGTATGTAAAGGACAAAGCAGTGCCAGTTGTACAAAGTAATGTATCTTCTATACCAAATGATGCATACATGATGATGTTAAATGATATATATGAAACGTCTGCCAAATGTGTCTATAACCACACAGAACAATGTAATTGATAATTCATTGATTGCTGAACATGCAACATATAAGGAATAAGTTGAATTGTATGAAAGACAGGCCAAGTTTGAATTAACAGAAAGAGAACAAAAGATTGATGAACAATTAAGAATAGTTATCACTGACCGTAATCGTAAAGAAGAAAGTTTGAAAAGGGAACTTCATTCTGTAAAATTGCAACTTACCTCTACCATTAACCATAACAAGTCAATGGTAGAAGAAGTTACGTCTTTGAAAAAGGATTTTAAACAGAAAGAAAATAAATACCTTGAAGAATTTTTAGACATGAAAGCTTTATAAGAAAAGGTCGAGGATAAATTATACAAACAAGACCAGTCTCCTCAAGCAGTTCACATGTTGTGTAAACCAAAACCCTATTATGATGAACAGAATAAGGTAACTATTGGCTACAAGAACCCCTTATGCCTAACCCGTGCTCAGCAAGTTCAGCCTGCTCTATATAATGGTCATGAAATTATCAAAACCAATCATGTCCCGGCCATAGTGCACAACTCAGAGGATACCTTAGAGATAGCTAAAATCACTAGGAAGAAAATGAATGACAAAATGAAAAGAACCTTAGAGTGTGTGAAAATACAGTTAAAATTGCACACAACATAATAACTCGAAAGAGAATTATTTAGCGACTTTCACACCACAGAAACAATTGACCCCCGAGCAAATGTTTTGGTCCAATGATCTCATCAAGATGAAAGCAGAAGCTCTCAAAGAGCAGACGACAGCTTCACGACCAATCAAAGCGTTGATGGTGTATCCTCCAAATACATCTGCAACGCTTGTCCCCAGGGTGCTTCCAACAAAAATTTAAGTGAAAATTAATAATTTTGCACTTATATAACCTTTTTCGGAATTTGAAAAAACTTGTAAAAAGAGAATTACACCAACGGGGCTCACTGAAGGGGAAAGGGGTTTTGAACAAACCAAGAATGTTACCTCACCGAGATCATTCCATTTTTCAAAACACTTAAAGAACATTTTGAGGGAATTCAAAAGGCTTTAACTAAAGAAATTAAAGAAATGAAAGACACTTTTGCAGAGTTGGAAGCTAAAGTTGACCAAAATGTTGTAAATAGAAAGCATGATGAGATTGAGCAGAAAAATCTTCTTATCGCAAATGATAATTTAATTGATGATTGCTTGTCCAAAGAAGTGTTTTATATTGCAACGAATTCTGAACTTACTGTATCTAGATTTACTGAAATGCATGAAGCCTACACCATTGTTCAAACACGTGTCTGGAACTTGAAGCAGATGCTTTCCTAAATTCAAGATAAGGTTCAAAAGATCATACTGAATTAGTAAAACGTTTTTCCTATCTTGAGGTTAATCACTTAAATTCACAGTTAAAGTATCAAAACCTTAAAGAAAGTTTTGGAAACAACCCATCTCCACCCGCTCGAGAAACTCTTGATTTTGACGCAGTCTTTGTAATCGAAAAAAATGAAAGCTTCCATTCAAGGAAATGACAACGCCATCAAAAAATTTAGAATACAAATCTCTTAATTGAAAGAGACCCGTAGTGAAGCAGACCGTACTCTTGATTTCAAGACCTTAGATTTTTAGATCACTCAATTAACTGAAAAAGTCACCGTTCTTTAAGAACAATATGCTTTTTAGGGCAGAGAATGAAAAAGTTAAACAACATTACAAGGAATTGTACGATTCTATTAAGATCACGCGTACTAAGCATATAGAAAAGACAACTGTCTTGCTAACTGAAAATGAGAATCTGAAAGCCCAATTACATGAAAATCTGAAATACAACACTATGGAGTCTGTAAAACCAAGAGTTCTTGCACCCAGCAGGTATGCTATAGATGTTGAATTGATTCCCCCTCACAACAGGAACAACAGGGAGTTCATCTACATTATCTCAAACATCTTAAGGAAAGTGTAGAAAACCCTTTGCTAGGATAGTAGAGGAAGCCGAAGGTTGAAAGACCATTAAGAACAGAACACTTGCATCGGCTTGCCCTTTACACCCAACACACCCAGGAACTATTAGAATATGTAATTGGCACTTGTCCGAAAGACTTCAATCCATGAGATAAAAAGCATGTTGCTACCCCTTTAACTAGGAAAAGGCAAGTTACTTTTGCAGACCAATGTGAAACGTCAAATAATAACACACACAAACATGTAGAGCATCTAAACCTTCAGCAGACTAATGTCCCTGTGCCTCCTTCTACAGGAGTAAACAGTTGCACTGATGCCAGCAGATCACAGCCTAGGAGCACTACCAAGAAAAATAGGATCTCGTTGGCTAAAAGTGTCAACAAGAAGAAAGTAAAAGAACACCCTAGGACCAATAAGTCTAGCTTAAGAACTACGACTCGTGTTGATTCTAGTATTAGCTCTAAGCGTACTATAATTAATTTAAATTCTCATTCTGTTTGCCAAACATGTAACAACTGTTTAATTTTTACAAATCATGATGTATGTGTGGTTGTTATTTGAACTCTGTTAATGCATCCCCCTCTATTCATAATGTTGTGCGCAAAGTTTAGTAAGTTTGGAAACCTAAGAAAGTTAGGCAAGTGTGGAAAGCCACAGGAAAAGTGCTTACCAGTGTTGGTCATTAATGGAGACCCACAGGAAGAATATTCACTTTAGGAGAATAATGCCCTTTAACTAGGCTCACTAAACCCAAAGTAGTATTTGCTAAGCAAACCGAGAATCAGGCCATTACTTATGCTAACCAACAGGAACCCAACCAAAACTAGGGATCCGACTTTCCAAACTCTCCATCTTCGTCTATTTTCAAATGCAGGTCTACAGATCATCCTTTAGTATTTGGACTCAGGCTATTCAAAACATATGACGGGGGATCGCTCACGGATCAAGAATTTCATGAAAAAGTTTATCGGACAGTTAGATTCGGGAATGATCACTTTGGTGCTATCATGGGTTATGGAGATTATGTGATTAGTGAGAGTGTGATCTCTAGGGTATACTATGTGGAAGGACTGGGACACAATCTGTTTTCTGTCGGACAATTTTGTGATTCTGATCTAGAAGTTGCATTCAAGAAGCATTCTTGTTATGTTCGAGATACCGATGGTGTTGAATTAATTAAAGGATCTCGTGGTTCTAATTTGTACACTATCTCAGTTGAAGACATGATGAAGTCCTCCCTAATTTGCTTACTTTCCAAAGCCTCGAAGAACAAATCATGGTTGTGGCATCGTCGTTTGAACCACTTGAACTTCGGTACCATCAATGACCTTGCAAGAAAGGACTAAGTCAGAGGTTTACCTAGATTGTAGTTTGAGAAAGATCATCTTTGCTCCGCATGTCAACTAGGAAAGAGCAAAAAGCATACCAACAAACCAAAAATTGAAAACACCAACTTGGAAGTTCTTAATACCCTTCATATGGATCTATGTGGACCGATGCAAGTGCAAACGATTAATGGGAAGAAATACATCTTAGTCATCGTTGATGATTACTCTCGGTTTACTTGGGTTAAGTTTTTGAGAACGAAATATGAAACCCTAGAGGTCGTCATCAAATTTCTGAAGCAAATATAAGTCGGTCTCAACAAAACTGTTAGATACATCCGTACCGATAATGGTACTGAATTTGTCAATAAGGATTTGACTGAATATTATGAACGTGTCGGCCTTTTTCACAATAGATGGTTTCGAGGACTCCACAGCAGAACGGCGTTGTCGAAAAATGAAACCATACTATTGTTGAGGCTGCCAGGACAATGCTGATATTTTCTAAGGCCTCGATGTTTCTATAGGTAGAAGTTGTTGCTACTGCTTGTTACACCTAAAACTGATCCCTTATTCACACTCGCCATATCAAAACCCCATATGAGCTGGTGCATGATAAGAAGCCTGATCTTACCTTTTTGAGAGTCTTTGGTGCTCTTTGTTACCCTACAAATAACAGCAAAGATCTTGGAAAATTACAACCAACAGCTGATATTGGAATATTTATTGGTTATGCACCAAGCCAGAAAGGTTATAGAATCTACAACAAAAGAACCAAACGAATCATGGAAACTATTCACGTTCAATTCGATGAGCTGAATGAGTATATGGCTCCTGTGCAACTCAGTACAGGACCCGCTCCTACATTTCTGACGCCTGGACAGATAAGTTCAGAGCTCGTACCAAATCCGGTTCCTGTAGCACCTTATGTACCCCCACAAATAAAGAACTAGAGATTTTATTCCAACCAATGTTTGATGAATACCTGGAACCTCCTCGTGTTGAAAGACCGGTTTCTCCTGCTCCAGCAGTTCCAGTTCCAGCCAATTCAGCGAGTACACCTTCATCTACTACTATTGATCAAGATGCACCTTCTCTAAGTCATTCACCGTCATCTTCGGCATTACAATCTCCAAGTATACATCAAGGCGTTGCAGCTGAATCTACTCTCATGGAAGAAAATCCGTTTTCTCCTGTTGACAACGATCCCTTCATAAACATATTTACTCCGGAACCTACTTCTGCAACAACATCATCCGGGGTTGTTAGTTCAGCAGAATCAACCTATGTCACTCAAACACTTCATCATCTCAGAAAATGGAGCAAGGATCACCCGCTTGATAACGTCATTGGTAACCCATCTCGACCGGTATCCACCAGAAAACAACTTGCAACCGATGCCTTGTGGTGCTTGTATAAATCTGTACTGTCAAAAGTCAAACAAAAAAACTTCAAATTTGCAATAACTGAAGATTGTTGGTTTCAAGCTATGCAAGATAAGATTCACAAATTTGATCGACTTCAAGTATAGGAATTAGTACCTCAACCAGACTATGTCATGATTATAGCTCTCAAGTGGATTTACAAAGTTAAACTTGATGAGTACAGTAATGTTCTAAAAAACAAGGCACGGTTGGTGGCCAAGGGATATCGACAAGAGGAGGGAATTGACTT
This sequence comes from Tanacetum coccineum, assembly GCA_026074375.1. Lineage (NCBI taxonomy): Eukaryota > Viridiplantae > Streptophyta > Magnoliopsida > Asterales > Asteraceae > Tanacetum > Tanacetum coccineum. Next base: position 4,732 of record BQNB010057595.1, on the reverse strand, counting down.
CGAGGAATCTTTTGCACCAGTTGCATGCATCAAGGCTATAATAATCTTCATCGCGAATGCCGCCAGTAAAAACATGACCATTTATCAAATGGATGTCAAGACAACATTTCTTAATGTCGAATTGAAGGAAGAAGTGTATGTTAGTCAACCAGAGAGTTTCGTTGATCCAGACCATCCGACACATGTTTATCATCTGAAGAAGGCACTGTATGGTTTAAAGCAGGCTCCTCGGGCATGGTATGACACTCTGTCATGGTTTCTTCTGGACAACAAGTTTTCCAAGGGTGCAGTAGACCCGCCTTTATTCAATCAGAAAACAGGCAAACATATTCTTCTTGTTCAAATTTATGTAGATGATATCATATTTGCCTCGACCGACCCTAAAGCATGTGACATTTTTTCCAATGAGATGAGTTCTAAATTCTAAATGTCAATGATGGGACAAATGTCATTTTTCTTAGGATTATAAGTTTTTCAAAATCCCGGAGGCATTTTTATTAATCAATCAAAATTTACACTCGAAATCTTAAAGAAATTTGGGATGGATTCGTGTGACCCAGTTGATACACCCATGGTGGATCGACTTAAACTGGATGAGGACCCCTTAGGGATTCTAGTTGACCAGACTTGATTTCGTAGTATGGTCGGCTCCCTGATGTACCTCACTGCCAGTAGACCCGACCTTGTATTCGTTGTATGCATGTGTGCTAGATATCAGGCTTCGCCTACCAAAAAGCACCTTGAAGCACTTAAACGGGTCTTTCGATATCTTAAAGGAACCATTAATTGGGGTCTTTGGTATCCGAAAGACATCGCTATGGCACTAACAGCCTATGCAGATGCAGACCATGCAGGTTGTCAAGATACACGAAGAAGTACGTCAGGAAGTGCTCAGTTCCTTGGAGATAAATTAGTCAGCTGGTCATCAAAGAAACAAAAGAGCACTACGATCTCAACTACAGAGGCTAAATACATTGCCATGTCTGGATGCTGTGCTCAGATACTTTAGATGAGATCATAGCTTACAGACTACGGCTTTGCGTTCAATAAGATTCCCCTGTATTATGATAATCGCAGTGCCATTGCTCTCTGCTGCAATAATGTCCAGCACTCCCGATCCAAGCACATTGAAATACGACACCATTTTATAAGAGAGCAGGTTGAGAAAGGCGTGGTTGAATTGTACTTCGTGAGGACGGATTATCAGCTCGCGGACATATTCACCAAATCATTACCAAGAGAGCGATTCGAATTTTTACTCCCGCGACTTAGTACGAAGAGTATGTCTTCGGACCCCCTTAAACGTCTTCAGGAAGGAGAAGAGGAGTAAAGGATGGTCCTCCTATATCCTATGTAAATATGTATATCTTAAAAAATTTTTATTTTTTCACCTTAAAAAAAAAAGAAAAAAAAAAAAAAAAATAAAATACCCAATAAAAAAATATAAAACCTACAAAAACCATAAAAATCAAAAAAATAGAAACTACCAAAAATAGTTTTATCAGGCATGTCTTCCGTTTACATAACATTATACGGTACCTAGAAATGTCATTCAATAATGAACAACGGGTCTTAAATAAAGCTCGAACAGAAGTTCAAACTTTTCAAAACATGTCTTTATGGCTTGTAGTTATTTCAGACTGCAACCCATTTTTCACAATAAGGAAAGCATGTCGCCAAAAAGACGGTTGTTCCTAACAACAGGTGATTCAATTTTCCCGAGCATGGATTACTTTATATCCATACCACTCCGACTTATTGTACCCTTTAGTGCATTATTTCTTGATAAAGAAGAGAAGTCTTCTTTTTAACCAAATGATTTTTCGTCTATGATTCTTCAGAAAATTATTTGTGTTACCCACGGTGGAAAAGTGTTGTTTGAAAATTAATCGGACTTGAATTTCTAAAAATTTGACACTCAATCAACGACTACAGCTCTTTAAATAGAAAACGGGTCATTGATTGAGGGGGAGAATGTTTTCAAATTTATGACATCTAACGGGCATTGTAATTCATCAAATAATTAATTGATAAAAGGTTTTTTGTATTTAGCGGGGTTACAATTTGAAGGGGAGTTAAATGTATTTTAACTCAAAAGGCCAAAATTGTTAATTATTTATGAGTATAGGGGCTTATGTGCAATGTGTTAAATGTTTCCTAGGCGTATGAAACTTGAAGGACCATTTGTGTCATTTCTAAAACTTGTACTAACCTTATTAATACTCTAAACCTGAAAGAGAATGTTAGCAAAAGTGTAGGGACCAAGTCTGCCAATGTGTAACTATTAATAGTATAAATAGGTTTAGCGACTTAAGATTGGTCAAACATTCAACTTTTCTGGTCAAACTTTTCTCTTAAAAACCCACTTTCGCAACTCGCTAGCTTGATCTTTGGTTGATTCGTGATTTCTATGACTTTTAGTGCCAAGGTAACTTTTGTTTCATGTTCTATATCTTATAAACTTCTTATATCTAAAGTTTGGTTGCTTAAATCACTCTGAGTCGTTATAAATCAATAAGTTCGGCTAGTTTTATCATCTATATCATTATTTATGTTTAGGATGATGTTTTATTTGCTGGGTTAGGTTTAGAATCGATGGATAATGCCTCGTTCGTGTTGTAATTGCTTCCTTTGTCATTATATTGTGGTATTAATGATTTTCGTGGTTATGCTTGACTTTTAATAGTCAAAGATTGTTGTTTGTTGTTAAGTGTTGTATCTGAATTATTGAAACATGTTAGTGATGCTATCTAAGTTCTAAAATATACATCCCTGAACTTGTTTGCTGGTTTGAGTGGAATTAGGACTTAGCGGGTTGGTTGTGTTCTTCGTAGCGAGTTAGATGATATTTCGTAGTAGCGAGTTAGGTGATGATTCATAGTAGCGAGTTGATAGCTTTGCATGTTAACGTGTTGTGCTTTGACTCTAGCGAGTTCGATATTATTTTATTATTATATCATGAACAGGCAACTCGCTAACCAGTAGTGAGTTGAGGAAGAGTTTTATTTTTATTAAAATAATCAACTCGCTATTTCAAATTTTCCAAATTTAATAGCGAGTTAAGTATTTTAATAAGAATATTCATAGCGAGTTGTCATGAGCGAGTTGAATTTCATCTCTTGTTTAATTGTGTGCAGGCAACTCGCTACCCCTTAGCGAGTTAAAGATGATTTTATTTTATTATAATATTTAACCCTCTATTTTAAATTTTCTATTTTGGTAGCGAGTTAAGTTTTTGTAATATAATACTTCAGCGAGTTGTCTGCAGCGAGTTATGTAATTTGTCAAATGTCTTTGGGTCAACTCATTCCTAGGTTGACTTCCCTTTGAGCAATTGCTCCCAACTAACATCATATATCTGTATGTATGTCCTGCTGTTAGATCTACTTGTGCAGATACTATGGCTGACATGAACATTCCTACGAATGATGCTCCTGTCGAACAAGCTCCTGCTATTGCACCACCGACCAGAACAGATGATCAAATTTTTCCGTTAAACAAATGGGTGCCCATCGGCAAGAGTAACTGCGTACTCGATGTACAGAAGTCTCAGAGGAATCCTATCTTCTCGATTGCTGTGGCCTTACTAAAAATAACTAATTTCTTTAGGGCCTTCACAACATCTTCTACGGTTCCTGCTATCTACATTCAGCAGTTTTGGGACACCATGTGTTTTAACTCATCTACTGGATTGTACAGCTGTCAGTTGGATGAGCAATGGTTCAATCTTCACAAAGATCTTCTCAGAGATGCACTTGATATCACTCCAACCAATGATAACAACCCTTTGTGGATCCACCTTCGAGTGATACAGTCATCGATTATGTCAAAACTCAGGGATACCCTTGTACGGTCAGGAACGTGTCTGCTATCTCTGTTAATGCTCTTTATCAACCATGGAGAGCCGTCTTGTCCATGATCAACATGTGGCTGATAGGTAAAACTACTGGATTTGACAGGCCAAGACATCCTGTGCTTTAGATCATTTGGGGTATCATTCATCGCTCCAACATTGACTATGCTGAAAGGATTTGGGAAGAGTTTGTTTAATCCATACAAACCTTTCTCGCTGACAGAAAGAATCTAGCTACAGCTTCACGTAGAAAGAAGAAAAAAATTCATCTGCTTATCCTAAGCTTTAGGTTCACCAAACTAATCATCTATCACCTAAAAACCAAGCACAACATACATCTAAGAACTGGCTCACCTCTTCACTACTCACATGATGAAAATGTTTTGAACACCCTCAGGTTTGTTGGAAAGGATGGTAGGGAAATATTTGGTATGCCGATACCTGATGCTCTTTTCACTGATGATATTAAAGGAGCACCCTACTATGATGAATACATGGAGCATGTTGCCAAGTATCAACAACATCTGGATGCAGAACATGGCATGGAAGATGAAGAAGGATCAACTGAGTCTCCTAAAGCTACCAAGGTTACAAAACCCAAGGTAGCGAAGGTCACAAAACCCGCTGGTGACAAGGCTCCCAAGCCCACTTCCTCTCAACCACCCAAACCAACACCGGCACAAACTAAACCCTCTAAGAAAGACCAAGGTAAAAAGTGTAAACCAGTCAAGGAGACATCTGATGCACCATCCCCCGCCAAATGAGCTAAAGCGGGTAAGGTGACTAAGAAACGCATGCCAAAGAGCTATCTACAGTTGGTTGATGAGTTTGTTAATGAAGGTGTTACAGAAAAGGAACCTGCCCATGATGATAAATAGG
>BQNB010057594.1:0-38148 GCA_026074375.1 Tanacetum coccineum | reverse complement strand
ACTCGAGACACAGTTTCAGATGTTCATCAAGTCACGGATTTATTTGGATGATGAATATGTTGACATGACATGCAACAAATTCCTACAATACACTCGACTCGAAATTCCAGAATTCCGTGACACACTGATCCAGCACATGGAATCTGTTAAGAAGTCGATTGATGAAAGAGCACAGCATAAACGAGAGTATGACAGCTGGGTGAATGAAAGACAGATTCAGACAACAAAGGATAAGGTTGATACGGGAAATGCAGTGGATGCTAGTTTAGTTAACACAGAAAGCATTGCGACAGAATCCAAAGAGCAGGATACAAGCAGCAGATCAAGGAATGATGCACATGCTAATGATGCAGATATCAGACCCATATATGATGAAGAGCCAATGGCTGAGGTACAAACGACTGATGATAATGTATCTGCTACAGGACAACAACATACTGAGCAACCTGAATTCAATAATGAAGGAAAGGTTGACCAGAATGTTGAACAATGTCATGACACATGTCCTTTGCCTGCTAAATTAACTGATAACCAGACAACTGAACTCTCAAATCAATCTCTTGAATCTGAAAATATTCGTCTTAAAAAGACCGTTGCCCAATTTCAAAAAGATTTTTTAAGAATGGAAGCACATTGTGTTAATCTTGAACTTAAATATCAAAATCAAGCTTTAAAAGAAGGGCAACATGGTCAATTTTCGAAAGTAAAAAGTAATGAAGCCAAGGTTAAACATGACATAGATGTAATTGAAACAATAAACATCGAATTGGAACATAAAGTGGCTAAGTTACTCAAGGAAAATGAGACTTTGAAAAGGCATTACAAAGAAATGTTTGATTCTATCAAGACAACGAGAGCTAAGACTATAGAACACACAACTTCTTTGATTGCTCAAAATGCTGAGTTCATAGCTCAGATTCAGAAAAAGGGGTTTGCAATTGCAGCATTAAAAAATGAGTTAAGGAAATTAACAGGAAATAGTGTGAATACTAAGTTTACAAAACCATCAATCTTGGGAAAACCGGTTGGACAACCACTCAAAAACCAATCCGTTGTTAGACAACCGACTGCGTTTAAGTCTGAAAGACCTAAAATTTCAAAACCACGGTTTGCCTCCCAAGTTGATGTGAACAACAATTTGTTAAAACCAGTCACTACACATCATTTGCCTAAGAGAAGAGAATCTGCCCCTGCAAAACCTCAAAACATGATTGCACCAAGCTCATCTAGGTATAGCTCAAACGACATTGTTCATAATCACTACCTAGAGGAAGCTAAGAAAAAGACACATGAACACTCTAGGGGGGGGGGGGGGGGGGATCCTAGAAAATGTTTTCTGACTCCAAACATTTTGTTTGCTCGACATGTTCAGAAATGTGTCTTTAATGCCAATATGACACCACCCCCACCCCCCGCACCCTGACGCATGTGTAATAAAATTCCTAAAAGAAGTCAACTCGTGTGCTAAGGTTCCATCTAATAAGACAACAAACAGAAACAAACCCGTAGAGCAAATAAGGGTTGCAACGAAACCAAAAAGACAGATCCCAAAAGGTCATAGGTTTTCAATCAACAAGACTACCACTGTGCATGAGAAAACAACAAGTCCTAGATCTTGTCTTAGGTGGCAACCAACGGGTAGAATTCTAAAGATTGTTTGTCTTAGATGGGTTCCAACAGGAAAGACATTCGCCTCTAGCACAACAAAGGTTGAAAGTGAACCCCCAAATGGTTCACATGCAGATATCACTAACCAATTTGAAAGCAAACAAGCTCTTAATGTCAGTGCAGGTACTCTCTTAAGTACAGGTACATCGTTCAATCCTACAGAGGAAGGACTCAGAGTTTGGTTGCTGAAAAGACAGATATCTCAGCAAACAGGGCTTCAAGGAATTTTGATCTGATGATCACACTAATGACGTTTGAACACAGCAGTTCAAGCCTCGGTCATCAATGTTTAAATGATGTTTGAACACAACAGTTCAAGCCTCGGTCGTCAACGATAAATGGTGTCTGCTGAAAATAACACTTCAGGCCCCGTTCCTCAATGATAAAATGACGTTTGATCACAACAGATCAAGCCTCGGTCTTCATAGGAATGATGTCTGTTCACATCAGTTCAGGCCTCGTTCTTCATCAAATGACTTCTGATCATAACCGTTCAGAACTCGGAATTCAAGACCACAGCAATGAACCGTCAAGTTCAAAGTTGGTTCCAAAAGTTGTTCCTCTAGCAGTCAAGACAGCTACATCACGACAAGAGTTGGAATTACTATTCCACCATCATATAGCAATGCCGAGGACAACAGGTAAATAATACAAAATCAGAAAATCAGAAAATTTCCAAAAAGAATCTTCTCGACATGTCTCTTGGAATCGATAACATTTAGAAATGTCGATTAACATTGACACGGGTGTGTAAATGAAGTTCGAGCGAGAGTTTTCAAATAGTTTCAAAACATGTCATTTCTAATTTTCTAAATGGCTTATGTGCAAATGTCAGTACATAACCCGGACTTCAAATAAAGGAAGGTTTATAACTTATCCTCACAACGAGAAAATTAACGTTTCTCGGTCTTGAGCTGTTCTTACAAGACATTCAATTTCTTTAGCTCAAGAAAAAGGATAGTGTACGTTTCAGTGCGCTTACCCTTACTGTTAGAAGAGAAATCCTCTAACATCTGGTTTTTCAAAAAGTTGAACACAATTTTTTCAAATTTCTCGATGAACAATCATAAACTTCAAAATTGGTGTGTTCACACCCATCCCGCACAATGTTTTTATAAGACAACAATTTTCTCAATTGTCCCTATTATTGAGGGGATTTATCGAAAAACAAAGTTTAATTTAATTGGAATTGGTTATTTGGGTGTGTGTGGGGGGGGGGGGGGGGGGGGGGGGGGGGTGGTGGGGGGGTTTTTCATCAGCAACGACCATGCTCTTTTTTCAAAAACATTATCAAAATGTTCAAACCATTCAGGCTGACCATACTGTCTCCCACAGGTTTTTTTTCAGAACAGATGTAATCACGAGGATGTCAAAAACTAGGTTTTATTAGTTAAAATAAGGGGAGAAAATGTTTTAAAATATGATCTATTCGATCAATGTGCTGAAAAAGGGGGTTATGGCTTCGATCTATTCACAACATACATCTTAATTTCACGACGATTCAAGTCATAAGTGGTTAGGTTTAGGAATCCAATCCGATGATCCAACCAAACCGAGAAATCTACCAAGATAATCCAAAATTAGAAATAGCTGTCCTTAGTAGGCATTGTAGATGAATGTATATGAAATAATCCGACTAAGATTGAGTTAACACTGGAACAATCACAGCAAGGTGTTAGTCATGACATCTTGGTAAGCATTGAAGGCGTTGAAGAATTAAAAAGAAATGTATGGATAAAGGGTCTAAAGAAAGAAGCCCTCCACACAACTTAAGGCAAAAACCGGGTCAATACATATGCAGTCAGAATCACAAGTTGATTGCTGACATTGAAAACGACATCATGGACCCAGTGATGCAATGCACAACCCTTCCCAGCCATTCGGGTTTCTCTCAACAGAAACTTGTCTCATTTGTCACGGAGATACACACGTTATCTATTGACATCTCACTCCGAGATTGTTGATATTGAATAGGTGGCAAACTGCTCCAGCCTCCGAGTACTAAAACCAAAATGCACTAATCGAGTCTAGAGCAAAGAGATCAATCAAAATCTCGTTAGGACACATTCCATTTCAAACACTTGTTGAACATCATCAGGTTCACAAGCTGTTATCAAGAGTCCTACGCAATATCATTGTGATATTTGCCAGAACATTCAGAGTGATACTCTTTAGTATTCACAATGACGAATGGAAATCCTTCCAGTGTCATCATCAAACAGCACTGCGGTAGGTGACTTGCGAGATTCTATATGAATCAAACTTGTGACAACTGGATATCGATTTGGTCCAGTAAATGAATTGACGGTTGATGAATTTTGATAAAAACATGACACTCTCGATGTGTTACAAAAACTCTTTAATGAGTGACACGTCGATTGATTTTCAAATCAATTTTCTCGTTTATCACTAACGTAAACCTGCAGGTCAAACGGTGGTAACGGCAACCTCAATCCCATTCAAATGCTCAATCTACGAAGACATACTATCTAGAAAGCTCAAGATTGAAAGACAAAGACTTCCGCTAACTCTGATTTGAAGCTTTCAAGATAATGCAAAAGTATGAGCATGTCGGTCAAAGACACAAGATCGCAAGATGGCAAAGACGATAAAGACAATGACAAAGGCTCAAAGTCAAGATCGCAAAGCATGAAGGAACAAGCCTACAACAAATAACGAAGACAAAGACCAAGAACACTCGAGCTTAAACGACAAAAGCAATCTCACTGATCTCATGAAGGAGTGTCTTCAATGAACTCACTTCGGGGGAGATTGTTAGCCTCAATTTATTGAGTCAATAAAGGAAGCTCGTTCTCGTGTTCAAGACCTCACTTCGGGGGAGATTGTTAGCCTCAATTTATTGAGTCGAACAAGGAAGCTCGGTCACTCTACGATGGAGCTTCGGTCTTTAATTAGTTAATGTTGTAATAGGATAATATCGGGAATCGGGCTCGATAGTGAATCTAATATTGTATATGTTTCGGGTTTAATCCCAAGCAAAACCCGAGCCCGGGTCCTAGTTTAAATATCCCGCGCGTCATTTAACGCGACGGGGTATATATACTTTTTCTTCTTTAGAAAAAGTAAGTTGTTCACTTTCTAAAATATCTTTTCTCATTTCTCTCTCATTTCTCTCTCCTCTTTCTCTCTCTAAACAACTCACCCTCTTTCTCTTTTCTTGTTCGATTTGTGTGATATATATGTTATGAAGTGTTAATCGGGATCCTACATTAAGGTACTTGGATGCAAAGCTAACTCTTGAAATGGGTCAAAATGAAAGGAAAGAAGCGGCGGGTTCAATAGGGATTATTAGGGCTCGAATTGAGTTTTTAGGCTTGCATTTTGTGTACTCTTGTGATATAATGATAAGTATATGTTCATAATACTTGTATTAAGGATTATTAACAAGGATTGATAGGTGGTTCGGGTTTAAAATGGGCGAAAATGAGTAAAATAGGTCACGGGTTCATATGGTACGGGTTTAGGGTTTTCTTGGTTCTTTTTCATGTACATTGGAGAGATAAGGGTGGATTAATGATCTTAAGGATTGTATTAAGAGCTTAGATCACAATTTGGTTAATGGTTCGTGATCAAAATGGGTAAAAATGAGTAAACGGGTCGTGTTTTGCAATTATGGTTCGATTAGGGTTTTCTTAGTTTAATTCTCGTCCATTGTTGTTATAATGATGAAATGATGATGGAATGTGATTTGTAATGTTGTGATTTATGTAATTACAACTTATTTGAGTAGTGGTTGAGGTTTAAAACGGATAGCTCGGTTTAGGGTTTCTAACTTGGATTTCTTGTAATTTCATGAATTGAGAATGAATATAGAATGTAAATGAAGTGCATGACTTGCTTGTAACTTGTACTTGATAGATTGTACAAGATTATTTAGGAAAACAAAGGTAAAACGGCTATTTTGAATATCGTGCATTAATGACTTATACATTATGCCTTTAAGACTTGCACCTATTTGGAGAAAGTATAGTCAAATGAATTTATTTGCTTGTACATGTGCTTTTATTGATTGTACATTCATCTTGGATGTTTACATTACCCAAAATTAGGGTTTAGGCATAAATGTTAACGGTTTAGGCTCATTTGATATTATCGTCGTGAAAACTACGTTAAATAGATAACGTATATGGTAAAATAGATATTAGATCGTTGACTTGACATGTTATGATGTTTGGTTGACATATTCATGGATAGAGATTACATAGGTCGTTGTGAGAGCTTGTTTACTTTTGGAAATGTAAATTATGTTACGTAATGAAATGAAATGAAACGAAATTTTATTCCCGTGAAAAAGTAGTACTTAATATAATAAGTAGATATTACATTGATGAAATACTGGAAAATTACGGGTTGTTATACGCAACTCTTTACAAAAACCGCACCCTCGACAAGTGTCGCATCTTGAGCCTTGCGGACAAGGATCCTTTAACGGGGGAAGACTGTAACATCCTGTTATTTCACGTCATTTCCCGACTCAATTAGTACCATTATTTATTTTTAGAGTTTTACGCGTTTGCTTTTAATTATTATCGTATAGTTAAATCGCGTAAACTAAAAATCAACATTCAACGTAAACGGACACCAAACAAATAAAAGTTTACGTCAAGCAAGTGTTATATAATTATTAAGAGTATAATTTATAACTTTTCCTATTTTATTTTTATTGGTTACGTAAAACGCTTACGTTTCGCAATAAATTACATTTAGGCATACCCGAAAGCACCAATACCCATCTATACTCAAACAAATACCCACTTTTATACCCAATACATAAAAATTAATTCATTTCCTACTCTTATACTACCTAGAACCGGATCTAAGTGTTTAACACAAGAAATAAGTCACTTAAACCCACTAGTATGCTTTCTTAACTCAACCAAGTACCATGGATGCAAGTTTCTAGTAATTGTCCAATCTAGTGTACCCTCCCCCCTCTCATAAGGCATCTCCCTCCTCATAGGGAGGAGGAGAGCTCTTACAATGTGTACCTTAACCCCACTACTTAACCAAGGTTAATTTAAGGTAGTTAAAACAATAATAGTTGCTATAAAAGGAAGGTCCAAGGTTAATCACCACACTCTTTCATTTCTCAAGCAAACAAAACTCATAAAACTCTCTCTACACTTAGCAAACCCACGGCTCACTATTATTATTTAGGGTTTCATATAAGTTTTTGGTTCTAGCAAGATACAAGTGTTCTAGCATTGATATTAAGTATATCTAAGATCATTCAAGAGTATTGGAAGCTTGGGTTTTGGTTTAACAAGGAGTATACAAGAAAAGATAATTAGGGTTTCCTAATTAGGGTTTGATCTTGGGTTTGATTTATTGGGTTTAAGCTTAAGTGTAAGCTTGTGTTCATCATCCTACTACACATCTCTAAGGTCTATTTAAGCTTTAACATTGTCATTATTCATTTACATGTTTACATACTTGATATATATGTTAATCACCACCTAGGTTTGTATTTTATGAATTATGGAATACATAAATCTTTTGTTTGAATTAAGTATTATGTGGTGAAAAAATACATTAAAATGGAAGTACACATGCTTATAAAGTGGGAAATAATTTATAAGTTTAGTTTTGTATATTAAAATTGTATTGGAAAGTTTTATTTACAAAGTTATGAGCAAAGATTTATAAGGACCTTTGGAATGGACCAATCACTATGGAGTAAATTCTAGTACTTTAATTTATACACAAGGGATGTTAATTTATAAACTAGAGGATTTGTGGTAACTTTATTTAGTTTAAAAGTACATAAAACAAAGTTATATAATTAATTATCTAAAACTTTCAAACCTACTGTTTAAATTCGTGTAATGAGACTTTTATTTTATATTTTATAAAAATAGTACATTTCATAAGGATCGTAAGCATGTAAAGAACTTGAAAAACCGAGCTATAACGAAGAAGATATGACGTTTGCAAGTTACGGTAATTAAATATATAAAAAGTGTTTTTATAAAAGTTATTTTATAAAAACCCTTACTGCTACAGGTCTGATATAAACTTATAAATATTTTATGATGATAGTACATATCATGAGGATTCCAAACATATAAGAAACTCGAAAAACGGAATTAGAATGAACGAGTTATGCTTTTTGCAAGTTTACATTAATTAAATACATAAAAAGTGTTTTTATAAAAGAAATTTTATAAAAAGGGTTACTGTTCATAACAGTACGTTTTTGGAAATTATGTTACTTGGATAAAACTTTTAATTACGAATCCGTGCGTATAAGAATCACTAAAAACGGAATTAAAACGGAGGAGATACGAACTATATACGATTTCAATAAATAAATTTATAAAAAGTGTTTTTATAAATTCTAACCCACTGTTACTGTTCATAACAGATTTTATAAATATTGTAAATGTAATATTTTGATAGTTTATCTCGTCACGATTCCGTACATGTAAAGAACAAACGAAACGGGATTAAAATGAATAAGTTACGGGTTTTTAAAGGTTACAAGGATTAAATATATAAAAGTAGTTTTATGAAATTTACATAACCTATAAAAGTTACTATTCATCAGTAGCTAAAATATTATAAATATAATATTTTGATAGATTTTCTTAATACGAAACCGTGGACATAAGAAACGTATAAAACGGAGTTAAAACGATAAAGATATGAGGTTTATAAAGCTTCGCGCACTATTTTTACTTTTATACATTATTTTATAAAACAATTAAATTAATTATATAATATCATTACGTAATCAATAAAAATGTTAAATCATATATTTTTAACAAATAATACATTGTTAAACATAAATAATATTTTCTTTACGGATACAAATACATATACCTATATTTGACAAAGTACGATTTAATTATTATTTCAACTTTTTAAAATTAAACGAGAACTATTAGGTGGTGGTGTAACTATGATTGAGATAGTTTTATACACTATAAAATATATATACTAATATAACCTTAAGAGTAATTAAGAAAGCAATTAAGAAAATTCCCTAAGTAAAATTCACTCTTAAAAGATATATATATATAATATATATAATACGTATATTTAACCGATAAGAATGATCACCCGGGTCGTTTCCCCAACGACTTGTGCAATTGAAACCACGTTTTAAGCTTGGATTATGATTTGAATAAGAAAATAGATGATTTGATGATCTATAACTACCAAATAAAAGTAACAATTAAAAAAATGAACAATTAAAAGCAATTAAGCACTTAAAAAGATTAACGGGAAGCAAATAAAATGCGACAATTAAGCAAATACACTAAAATTAACTCTTAAAAATGCAAACTAAATTTCTAAACCTAAAATAGGACAAAAGAAAATTTTAAGAAAAAGAAAATTATTTTTTTTGATTATTTTTGAATTTATTATGAATTAAAAACTAATTTAATCTAATTAAATCCTAAAAAATAGCAAATTAAGTTCTAAAAATTGAGCTAAAAGTCTAAAATAATATAAAAACTCATAAAACTATTTTTAACTATTTTTAAAATTAAAATCCTATTTTTTAAATTAAAAATAAAAGCTCAAAAATGAAAATAAAAATCAAAAATGGGTGAAAATGATTTTTCTTAATGTAAAACTAAAGCTAATTTTTATAAAACTAAAAACTATTTTTTGTAAATTTTTGAAACTTTTTTCTATTTTTTAATATTTTTTAATTTTTAAACCTACGAAAAATCATAGAAAATTATAAAATAAAGGGAAAAATTTGGAAAATTCAGGAAAAGTGTAAAATATAACAAAGAACCTAGGAAAATATCCAACTTATTATGGACCCTAAAGGGGATACAACAAACGTTCTCCTCGATAAGCAATTCTCATAGTGAACCATCACCACCTCTCCAAGGAAATTATTTCCAAAAACTCGAAAAGAACTTAAGATTTGTGAACAAATCATGAAAAATTCTTTCCGTTAATGAGCCCCCTGACTTTGAAAAAAAAAAAAAAAAAAAAATCAAGGCCTTGCCCCACATTTGGAATATTGCATTCTTGGAGTGGACGACAATTTGCCCGTCAATTATTGCAAAAGACTTGAAGAAGAGGAAAAGGCAGCCTCTAATCGAGGTTCTTAATTCCCCACAAGCGAGCTATCAGCTGCTTGGAAACTTTTCAGATATCAAGGTATAAACCAATAGTTTTGATACACAACAAAATTCTCATGGAAGAGTACTACGAACCTACGTTCCAGCATCAAAGACGAGTGAATCAAAAATCCACTACGTCATCAAGAACGAAGTAGAAAAGCTTCTTGACGGCCAGGATTGATTTTGATCCGATCTCTACAGTCCATGGGTAAGCCCGGTGCATTGTGTACCAAAGACGGTGCATGACCGTCGGTTGAAAAATGATGAGAATGTATCTTATACCAAACACGATTGGTCACGTAGGGTGTAGAGTATGCAATCGATCTACAGGAAGTTAATGAGGCACCCGAAAGGACCACTTCCCACTTCCCTTCAGAGGAGCCGCAAATTGCTCGTAAGAGACTCCGCGTGGAAACCCATTCGATATTGATTCCTCGATGGCTTTCGGGTTATTTTCAGATTCACCATATACCCAAAGGAACCAAGAAAAAGACTACCTTTACTGTGCCCATAACGGAACATTTGCCTATACGTACGCAAGCCTTTTGGGCTATGCGAATGCACAACCTACATATAATCCAACGTTCCAACGATTATGATTGGCAATCTCCACGAACATGATCAGAAAAATTGATGGAAGTGTTTTTATGGGATGACTTTTCGGTCTTCGGTGATTCTTTCTCTACATGCCTAACCCACTTGGACAAAATGTTGAAACGGTGTGAAGACACCAATTGGTCCAAATTGGGAGAAAAGCCATTTCAGGGTAAAAAGTAAGGCAATTGTATTCTCAGACTAACAAAATCTCTAAATCAGGTAAATTGGAGATCGATCGAGCTTAAAGTTGATGTTATCGCCAAGCCTCCCACACCCTACTACTGTAAAAGGTGTCCTGAATTATTTCTTGGGCACAAGGCCGTTTTTTAACCGACAGTTTCATACAAGCACTCTCAAAAATAGCCCTGTCCAATGACTCATTTGCTTTAAAAAGAGACTCCCATTTCCTTCTCAAAAGATGTATCGAATCCTTAATACACTCAAAAGAAATTGACTGAGGCTCCGATTTTGCTAGCTCCCCGCTTGGACTTGCCCTTCGAATTCAGTGTGAGCGGCAAGTTATTTTGCAATTGGGGGCATAGTCCCTAGGGCAACGAAAGAAACCAGCATTTCCCAACCAATCCACTATCCAAGCAAAACCATGACTTGAAGCTCAGCACACTACACTACTACCGAAAAGAATTGCTTGCCGTAGTGTATGCTTTGAGGAATTTCGTCGTAATCTTGTTATGTCTAAGGAGCAAGTATATATACACGACCCCCCCCCCATTCAGCTATAAAGTATCGTCTACGCTAGAAAGAATGCTATCGCTAAGACTGATGCGGTGGATCCTTTTGCTCCAAGAATTTGATGTTATCACCGAGACAAAAAAGGAGCAAGGAATCTGGCCGCCGATCATCTTTCCATGACTTGATAAACCCAGTCATCAAAATAAACTCGAGACAAGGAAATCACTGAAACAATTCCTATCGTAACTCTTGGAACGGTTGCTCTTATACTGATAGTACCCATTGTTGCAGATTTCGCAAACTACAAGCGGGGAACTTCCGTTGTCAAGGAAAGACATCCCAACCAGAAGAACAAGTTTTTCAAAGATGTAAAACACTACTTCTGGGATGACCCCCTTCTTATTTAAAATCTGATGCGGAACAAATGATCCGTCGGGGTTGCCACGGCAAATAAGCTCGCGACATTCCCGAAGCTTGCACAATTGACCCAACGGGGACCATCATGTTTCAAATCTCACCCGCTAAAAAGGTCTTTATGAGGCGGATTCTTTGGCCTTCAATAAATAAAGATGCACACGAGTTGGTTAAAAATAGAGAACTCGTGCAACTAGACGAGGGAAAATTTCACAAAGGGAGTAGATTGCTCAAAACTCCATCCAAGTTTGTGAAATCTTGACGTTTGGGGTCATCGACTTCATGGGACCCTTGCCCATCTTCTAAAAGGCATACAATACATACTTGTGGCTGTCTAATAAACTGTCAAAATGGGTTGAGATCAAAATCGCTCGCCACCAACGACGCCCGAGTAGTTTGCAAATTTCTTAAATACAAAATAAAATATAAAAAAAAAAAAGTAAAAATATAAAAAATGAATAAATTCAAATAAAAAAAAAAAAAATAAAGATATAAAAAAAAAAAAAAAAAAATATAAAAAAAAAATAAAAAATAAATATGGGGGGGGTGGGCCTCTCTTTGACGATTGTGCTCCCCGTGCCATCACAGTGATCGTGGAACACATTTTTTGTCAATGACAATTTAGCAAAGGTTCAATAGCTTAAATATGTAGACACTCATCGTCTCTCCACCGGCGTATCATCCCTAGACAAGTGGCAGGTAGAAGTATCAAATCGTGGTTTAAAAAGAATTCTTGAAAATGACAGTGGGGCGAAAACCGTGCCTCTTGGTCTACCAAACTAGATGAAGCTCATTGGGCCTTCGTACATCGTACAAAACACCCATCGGGTGTACCCGTACAAGCTTTGTATATGGAAAGGCATGACATCTCCGATTGAGTTGGAGCACAAAGCTTACTGGGGACCCTTTAAAAAATTTGCAAACTTCGATCTCCAAACACGGGTGATCAAGATCAAAGTCAGACTCATGAATTAAGATGAACTGCGTTATCAACTATGAAAATTCTTTGATCTACAAAGATAAAATAAGAGAATACATGACTTGAAGATCAAAAACCGCTTTTCAAACGTCCGGTGATCAGTCCACCTCCTTTAACTCAAGGATTGAAAATTTTCTTTCGGCAGATTGTAAAACCCGTTGGTCAGAACCATATACCATAGTTCAAGTCTTTCCATATGGCACCGTTAGTTATCTCAGAACTCGCGGGCCAAACTTCAAAGTAAATGGTTCATGCGTCTCAAACACTACCTTAGGAGGGGATATCCCTGCTATGGATACCCCGACTTTCCAAACATTCCCTAAGGACAACTGAATTCAAGGAATTGGGTCAAGCTTAGTGACCCTAAACAAGCGCTTCGTGGGAGGCACCCCATGCTTATCCTAGTTTTTCAGTAGTAGTAGTATGCTAGTTTATGAATAAGTGTTTAGTTGTTGTGAGGAGGCTTGCCTCTTTCCTTTTCCGTGTGTTGTGTTTTGTGCTGTATTGGGGGGTTTCTCAGGATGTCCCTGAATTATGAAGCCTCTCCGTGCTATATGTCCTGAAACTATCACAAGAGCTTCACAATCCTCAGCTTCATTTGGGAATCCCGATATCCTAATCTTATCGACTAACGTTTATCTTTAAGCATACTTCATAAACGGCTTAGGATTTACGTAGAAACCCTTCGTAAAAATTAAGGTACAACTGTTTTTACATTCTAGTATGGGGGGGATCTTCGATTTGTTTTTTTGCCCTTGGCAGGCCGTTTGTATCGACGTAATCCTGTTTACCACCAAAAATTCAAAAAATTTAAAAATTTTCAAAAATAAAATAAGTGTTTTGTCACAATTTTGACTTTCCTGCTGGGTAGAATAAGAATAAATTTTGACTCGATCGAGCGTGTTGAGCTCTAGCTTGTTCCTTAACTTACTACTAAGCGTTCGCCAATACTCGCGGAAGAATGAAAAAATGATAGTGTGTTTAATAATGAGCTTGAATCTAAACAAAGATTATTTGGAAATCTAAGAGCTCATGTGTGTAATTTGTCACTTTTTCTCAAACCCATTAAGATTCTAAAACCTTACTAATATACGTGCTACATTTGGAAATTAAACTTAAATCAATAATTTTTAATGTAGTATATAGCAAAACTTAGACCTTAGTTTCAAAATTATACTTGAATAAATCAAAAATAATGTTTTTTTTTTTTAAATGATGAAAAATGCAAAAATATAATAAATATAACTGTGGGTTGAAAAAATTTATGCTGAATCTGCCGCATAACGCCGGGCTCACAACCGATGTAACAGCCGTTCTAAGAATACCCATAGTAAAATTATCCGATACTGATAAAATTTTGCTGCATCTTGCCGCTCACAACCGAATGTTGCAGCTCTAAAAGGTCGAGATCACAAACCTTGCGTAATAGTTAATGTTAATTGCGAATAAAAGATCTCTTTTATGTTAAACTCTAATATGCTTTTGAACTTGGCTATAATAATTTATAAGCATTTTCTTACGGGAAACCTAAGAGTTTTTGAAACCTAAGGTCCGTGAGTCCCGATACTAGTCTCTGTGGGTGTCAAAAGCCTGGTCTCGTTAACCCAACAAGGTTGGGATGTGCCGAGACGAAAGTCGCTACATGGGATGATCTCGCCTTCAAACTCATTATTCTCGGGTGGAACGTGAAACATAGAATGTTGCAAAACATTGATCCATGGTTGAAATTCAAAATAGCACATACACCCTAAGATATAAATTG
This sequence comes from Tanacetum coccineum, assembly GCA_026074375.1. Classification (NCBI taxonomy): domain Eukaryota; kingdom Viridiplantae; phylum Streptophyta; class Magnoliopsida; order Asterales; family Asteraceae; genus Tanacetum; species Tanacetum coccineum. Next base: position 23,930 of record BQNB010057594.1, on the reverse strand, counting down.
TCGGGAGTGAAAAGTTTACAAATTGCAAATATGAGTAGTGTTAGCATCTTAACTCATAATTAACGGTGATTTCGTTTTAAGCTTGGTTTGGAATAAGTGAAAAGTCGGGAACGATGAATTTATCCTTTTTGGGGCATTCTCGGATCGAAATGCATCTTGTTCTATGATCCCTTAAAGTTATTAAATAACGAAAGTCAAAACGTTCTAGTTAGTTGATTAATATGAAAAATGAAAAATACAAAAAGATGTGTAGGGATAAGAGTATATATATAAAAAATGGTAAAGACGGGGATTTTCAAAACTTATGAGTCTTTAACTTCCTCGATGAACACTTAGCTACTTTTCGAGGTTATTAGTCGAGGGTGATTGAGATTCTTAGTTTTCTAAATGCTTACTTCATAGCATTGCGTGAGGACACGACAATACCTTAGTATGGGGGATTTTGGTATGTGTTTAATTACACACACCTTTTACCTTTAAAAACAAGTTAAAATAACCAAAAACGGACTTAAAATGCCAAAAATATGCTTGTTTTGCTAATTGTGTTGTGCAGGAACGGATATCTAAGAAAAGGACAAAAAAACGAAGCCAAAACGACAAAACCGGACACGGAATGGAAAAGCGTGGAAAAGACAAAGTCAAGACAAAGCCCAAGTGTGAAAAAGTCAACCAAAGTCAACCCCGACAAATCCAAAGTCAAAAAGTGAAGAAAAATAAGTTTAGGGGCCAAAATTGCCAAGTCCCTAACTTATTTAATGAAGAATATGAAGAAAATGCTTGTGAGGGGGAACTCATGCGGCCGATTTTCCTAGAAGAATAACCACAGGGCAGTCCTGTGGGCGGAACACCCCCAAAGCTATAACTCACAAGGACAATGGAATGGAAATAACCTTTATAACTTGGGACCTTTGGGGTCTGGTCAATCCACCAAAGCGTTTATAAAATAGCAAAGACGAAGTTTGAAAAAGAGATATACCCGTGGAGGACCATTTGTGGACTAATAGCCCCAATCCTCACCCCTTTTGGAATTATTGGTACTTCTCCTAAACGCTGTTCCCGCCAACCCCACGATCTTGTCCCTTTTCTACCTCGTTGACCGGGTGCGGGGGGGGGGGCCCATGTCCCTCCAAACCCTTCACTCTCTTAAGTCCCACCCCCCACATGGGCTGTTATCAAAGCTGGCAATCCCAAAGCACCTTATTGGCCAAGAACAAATCGATGGCTGTGATAATTTTGAGTGGGCACCAAGATAAATGAAGGGTCAGGATTGCTTTGTGTTTACACACTCACAACAAGCACAAAGTGCTGTTTTGTGTCTACAAAGAAGCACACCAGTGAAGATAAGAAGACAAGACCAAACCCTAGCTTATTTTGCTATAAAAGCTTTTGTAAGCCATTATGGCAAGGGAGTTAGTTTTTAAGTGTGTAGTTTTTAGCTCAGTTTAGTTTTTAACTTAATTTACTTTGATGTACTTGTACTCTTTTTTTTTAATGAAAATTCAGTTTGCCTTTCACATTGTGTTCTAAGTTACTTGTACTTCTTTGAAAATCATATAAGCTCTTAATATAAGCCATCTTTAACCTGTTTTTAAACCTTTATACAAAAATTTAAGAAAAATTCAAAAGAAAAAAAAGTTACTTTGTGATTAAGCTAAGGATGAATGAGCAAACTTGGATGGCTCATTGGGTTGCTTAGTATAGCTTATTTATAAGCTAAGGGGTAGGATTAGAGCTTATTTAGGTATTCATTTACTCCTGTTTTGAGCAAGGAGTCAAGGTACACTTCCTTTTAAATTTTTGCTTAAAGTTACTGTAGCATTGCTTATTTTTAGCTTATTGATGACTTTTTGTGCTTATATGTGTTTAGTTATGCTTAAGAATGCCCTTTAGTTGCTCTTGTATCATTTACTTGTCATTTGCCTAAAAACTGTCTAGTTAGCTTATTTCTACTGTTAGCTTATGAGCTTCTTTTTCAAGTGCTTATTTGTTTTTGCTTTTCACTTTTTATTGTTTAATATTGCATGATTAGTAGTTGTCTTTAAAATTTTGAGCTTAAATCAGTTTTTATAAGTTTTAAAATCCGTTTTTAAATTATAAAGGGGTGTTTGGGTTAAGCCCAAAAATGGGTCAAAATGGCAATGACATGGGTTGTGGTCATGTGGCCAACTTTGGCTTAAGTTATTAAGCCATTTAGAGTCTGGTTTCCAAGTTTTTAAGTTCAAAATAGTGTTTTTCAAGTTTTCTCATGGTTTCCCTAAGTCTGTTAGTTTTAAGAAAGGGTCAAAGAGCTTATTTGCTTAAGGTTTAGAAAACATGAGTTATAGTTCCAAAGAGTGTCATTTTTGAGTGTCTAAACAAGTTTTTAAAAAAAGTCTTGAGTCATTTGTTTCCCTAAGTCAAACTGCCAAGAAATTTTTGTGTCATCTCTTAGTACAAGAAAAAGCTCTTTTTCAAAAGCAAAAATCAGCATGTTTAATTTGTTTTTAGAAAATGGAATTTTGAATATAAGCTCTTCTTAAGCCCCTTTTAATCTGTTTACACTTTATTTTTCATTTTGAGTTTATTTGACAGCGTATTTTAAGCTGTCAAGTTAAGCCCCCATTTTTTGTTCATTTCCCCTGGTGCTAGGGGCTTATCTTCAAGCCCACTGTTCTAGCTTATTAGGGGATCTCAGCTCAAGCTTTTGGCTTTTCTAAAAAGCCAATAAGCTCTTTTATAAGCCCCTTTAGTTGTAGACTTTAGTTCGGCCTCTAGGTAGCTTAAATTTAAGCTCAAATTAGGCTAATGACTGTTTAGTGTAGTTAGTAGCTTAACTCCTTTTCTAGCTTATTAAGTGCTCATTAGTTGTTGAATTCAGTTCTTACTTGCTTATTAGGATTATTTGTGGCCTGAGTTTGCTTATTATTCACTTCTTTGCTTATTGTGTGTTTAAAGTCCATATCAAAAAGCCACATTTTTGCCTTAGCCCAATTTAAACAACCTAGCAGTACTAACTCTTAAGTTAGTACTGCTGAGTGTTTAAGCCAATTTCTGGCTTATTGGGCTTATTCCATTTGCTTATTTTTGTTCCTAGTAGTTCATTATGAATGTGTGTTAAGTTGAGCTTGCTTATTTTCCCACTGTCTTTGCTTATTTGTTCATAAGAGTCAAAAGAGAAAGCCATATTTGCCTTTAAGCTCAATATAAGCAAACTGCCATCAAAAAGCCCTTTTTCCAGCTTATTTATAAGCATTCTCAAAAAGTCGTAGTTATAAAAAATGATAAGCTCAAGGTGCTTAACAAGTTTGTTTAAAAAGTTTTTCTAAAAAAAAAGAGGAGATAATGGGAAACCCGGGTGAGCAAGACTCGAACCTGGGTCTCAACCCTCAATACACATCTTTTATAGAAACACTCTTACCGCTGTGCCCTTGGGTCTTTTCTGTTAGACCCTTGGGTAGACATGCAAATCCTAACCGGTTTTTTAAAAAACCGGTATAAAAAACCGAAACCGGTTTTTTAAAAAACCGGTTTTTTTTAACCGGTTCGGTTAAATATAACCGAACCGGTTAGACCGGTTTTCGGGTTTTTTACGATACCGGTTTTTTACCGGTTTTAAAACCGGGTTTAACCGGGTTTTTAAAAAAACCGGTTAAAACCGGTTTTTTTTTTATAACCGTTAAATAAAATTTGGTATTTAAATAAAATTCGGTTAAATAAAATTTGGTATTTAACCAAATTATGGGATTTTTTATAACCGTTAAATAAAATTTGGTATTTAAATAAAATTCGGTTAAATAAAATTTGGTATTTAACCAAATTATGGGAAGTGCCGTTAAAATCAACTTAAACAGCAACATTATACCAAATTTTGTGCACTAACAACTTGCAAAATTTATTTTATATAAGTGGGCTTGGATCCGAATATTGCTAGTTGCCGTTGGGATTGGTTAAAAAAACCGGTCAACATGGAAGTCAAACTAGCCGTTACATTTTTTTTTAAAACCCGGTTTTAACCGGTTTTAGTATGTTTCCGGTGCAAATAAAAAGTTATGATTGTATTTGTTTAGTATGTTTCCGGTGTATTGTTTAATTAAATGTTTGATAATTAACAAGTTTATTAAATAAATGTTCGAAGTTTTAAATTCCGAAAAAAACCGAACCGGTATAAAAACCGATTCCGAACATTTATAACCGAAAAAAACCGAACCGGTAAAAAACCGATTCCGAAAATTTATAACCGAAAAAAACCGATTCCGAACATTTATAACCGAAAAAAACCGATTTCGGAAAACCCGGGTGAGCAAGACTCGAACCCGGGTCTCAACCCTCAATACACCTCTTTTATAGAAACTCTCTTACCGCTGTGCCCTTGGGTCTTTTCTGTTAGACCCTTGGGCACCTTGGTATTTAAGGAGGTTTTTGGCCATATAGCTATAAGCTCTTTCGAGCTTATTTTCAGCTTATTCATAAGCTGAATTTTGGGTTTCTTATTTTTCTTAGGTAGGTTTTAGGGTAAAGTAATTTTAGTAATTTTTTCAGAATTTTTAAAAATAGTTTAGTATTTTTTATAATTTAATTTCGTTAAAAGTTTTAAAAATTCATAAAAAATACAAAAATTATCAAAAAAATATTTTTCTTTTTTAGGAAATTTTCTTTGGTCATATTTTACGTAGGAAAAATAGAAAAACTTTCGTAGGGTTAATTTTGCAAACTTTTGATTTTTAAAGAACGGGTCTCGGGTACGGTTCTTGTCTTGACTCGTTTTTGGGTCAAACGACCTCCGTTTTCAGTCTAGTTTTTTTTAAACTTCGTTATTTGTCATTTAGAATCTATTTTAGCTTTTAAATTTGTTTTAGGGTTTAATTTGCAAAATTTAGGTTTTTGACCCTCGTTTTTCGTGCCCGTTTTAGGATTTAAGTTATTTAGCTTTCATTTTTAGGTTTTTCTCAATCGTTTTTGCTTGTTATTGATTAACTTAGATTTTTACACTCTCAAATCATTAATCTCATTCAAACTCCAATTTTCCGACTGTATCGATTCTCCAGCACAGCCTCGTTGGGGATAAACGACCCGGGGATATTCTATACTACTTCTCGGTTTCATTGATTGTTTTTAGATTATACTTACTATATATATTTTATTATATATATTATATATAATTTTAAGAACCAATCAGACTACATCATCACGAGCGCATTAAGAATGATTTATATCAAATATGCATACACATGAATTCCTCCCAACCTGGGTGGTCAACATAAGGAAGGGTCTTAAACATTATTCGACTAGGTTTGTTTATCAATTTACCATACAATTCTCACAAATATGATATTGAATCATTGCAGACAGATGATACAAAACCAACCATTACAACTAGCCTTTTCGGCCTATTATATTTGCAACAATCAATTAAAAGATAAACAAGGTCCAAGCAAAAGTAATATCAAATTCATAAGCATATAAATTCACAAGTCATGGAAAAAATTTACACCTGATGGTGCCCTAATTTTACAATCTTAATTACACTGATGGTCCATATTTTTCAAAAATGGGACTAACTGTGTTAATTTGTTTGTTTGAAATTTGTAACACGGATAGGTCCTATTTCCAGAATAGGGACCATAGTGAAAGACATGTTTGATAAAATACGGGACCCTTGTGTGTAATTAAATCAAATAGGGACGAAACATGATTTCTGGGTAAACCACAGGGACGATCCGTGTAATTTTTCCTATTAAATATTAGCCCCGCCATAACGCATCGGCCAAAAAAAACCCTCGAAATGTAAAAAAAATTATTCGGGAAAAAATTAGCTCCGCCGCAATGCGCGGGTTCTTTTGTTTATGATTACATATAATGCCTAAAACAGGAATCGGTACTATGTTCAGCGATGACATACAGTGTTGCCCAAATCGGCTAGCTGGTTGGTTATGTTCTATCGGCTCAAAAAATATATACCGGTGGTTACTGTTCATCGGCCGGAAAAAAAAAACTTTATACTCCCCCCTTCTTTCGTCAAAAATAAGAAGAAAAAAAAATTACGTTTACGACTTTCTATCGGCCTGGGTAAAAAAAAATATATATATATCCCCTTTATTGAAAAAAAAAAATTGTCATTTAATATGAGAATAAAATAAACTATTAAACATGAGACCGAAGAAATTAACCCGAAAAAAAAAATGCCCTGCAATAACGCGCGAAAAAATAACGTCCGCAGCAACGCGCGGGTAATCTTTGCTTGTTTCTTCCCAAACTCGGTAAAAGACACAAATTTCGGAATAAGCACTAATTCGATATTCAAAAAACAACAAAGAAATGTCACACGCAAGAATAGAACCTATGACCTTTAGAATCAAAACGCAGCAAAGCCATTCAAACCAACTGTGCTAGGCTCTTTTCATGTTATTCTTTTCCAAATTTGGTATATGTACTCTTTTTCGATTGTACTATCTTAAAGCAAAAAACAAATTCGGTGTACAATTTAAACTCGGAACATATGTTTTGTATGATAAAGACAAACCGAAAATGTTAAAACACAACAAAAATGAAAGTTTTAATACTCCTAAACTTTAAACAAGATAAAACCTTGAGTAGTTAGGAAGATTAAAACTCACTTTTGTAAGTTTTATAGAATTTTCGATCAAAGAAAAGAAAATAAAAAAAACACGCACACAACTCAAAAGCCTCCTTGGCTCTTGATACCACTTGTTATCCCAATACTTACCTCATAATCACTTATCAATAAGCAATACCATATAAGCTTTTAGCAAGAAAAGAGATAAAGAAAATGGAAGATTTATTAGAGAGAGAAAGTGAGGTGGGAGGTTACACATACATGAAATGTGATCAAATGGCAACCAACGCCCTCTTCATGTGTGGAGAGGGTCCTATTTATACCCCTAGCCAACATGTAGGCATATGGGCTTATTACTTGGGCCGGGATTGGCATATCTTGGGCTTTAAGCCCGAAACACGGACAATATTAGATTACACTCCAAGCCCATTTAACCCGACTAGCCTATTAATTAACAAGACTAATTTTGACTAATAAGACCGATAACATTCTTGTTCAGAATTAAACAAATAGGAGGTTGAAAAATATAAGAATTAAATGATATAGAAGATAGAGAATAATATTTTTGAAATTTTATATAATAATAAGTAGAAAATAATAAAAATGTTTTTGGAACCGATTATCAAAGGTGCACGGTAGCTCTCTAGAAAACACACAAAGAAGCGGAGGAGCGGGTAAGCGCGAAGCGTTTTAAAAACTTTCTTCTTTCGGGTCGAAGTTCGTAGGATCAACCCTCCTTATACGTCTCCTATAGTTTGTTAATCTAAAGATGAGCCGATTAAACAATTGACAACACGATTTATTTTTTTGGTTTTTTAATTTTTTTTGTATTTTAAATACTTTAGGAAAAGTATTTTTGGTGTTTTAATAAATCAACAAAAATAAATCGAGAAAAATAAAATATTTTTGTATTTTATAGTTTTATGAAAAATAATAAAGAAATGTAAAATATATATTCACAAAAAACGATAACTTCACGGGGAAGGATCTTCAATGCACTAATCTTCAAACTTCAACACGATAATCGTAACACACTTCCCCGGCAGCGGCGCCAAAAATTTGATTCGTCTCAAATAGTATATATATATATATATATATATATATATATATATATATATATATATATATATAATAAAAGCAAATCGGCAAATCACTCTTGTGAAAGAGTAATAAGCTAATTACTAATAAAATATATTTTCGGAAAGTATTGATTAGAAAATTACCCTTAGGAAAGGATAAAGTTCAAATCGTTCCCGAGTCGTTTTCCCAACGAAGTGTGAAGATTGAAAATCTTGTTTCGGTTCGTGATCGAATTGACTTGAATAATCGAGAATTTTTGGGATTTTTTGATTCAAATCAAATACGCAAAGGAAAAACACATAAAGGCATGCTAAACTAGAAATAAATGCAACTTAAAATGCTAACGACATTTAAAACAATTATAAACTAATTAATAACTAAAATTAACTAATTAATTAACTAAAAATGACAAATTAAAACTCTAAAAACTCAAAATGCAAATTTCTACACTAAAATGTATTAAACTATTTTTTAAATGACGAAAAATATATTTTTTTGAATTTTTAAACTATTATAATAACTATTTTTAAAAACTAATAATAAACTAAACAATTAAACTAAAAATATTAACCTAAATCTAAAAATTGAGAAAATTTTATAAAAAATACTAGAATACTAATCTTGATGTTTACAAAAATAAACGATGAAAAATCTTTTACCAAAAAGCAGTGGAATAAATTCAAATAAGTCAGAATAAGCTAAAACTAAACTTAGTCTAATAATTAAATGATGCAAGTTATTGATGAAAAAGACCCAAGGGCGTAATGGTTAAGGTGTGTGTGTTGTGTGGGGGAGGTCGCAGGTTCGAGTCCTGTGACTGTCCCATTTTGGAAAACTTTTTTTTAATTTTCTTTTTGAAAAAGCTAAAATAAGCAAAAATAAGCTAATTTAATAAAAGGACTGATTAACCAGAACGTTATTTATAAGCATAAAATGACATACTCAAAGTATACGTTTAAGCTTTTTAAAGACTCTGAACAATGTTGTTAAAACTGTTTAGGCTTTTTGAGACCATTAAGCAAAAAAGAAAAACTAAAAAGCTTGAAACAAACCTAGACTTAATACCTAAATAAGCATTTAATAACTAAAAATAATAGACAAAATAATCCGAAAACAAATTAGAAAATGACAACTAAAAGTAACTGTTTAGCTTTTTAAGACTTTGACATGTTGTTAAAACTGTTTGGCTTTTTGAGACTCATTAAGCAAAAAAGAAAAACTAATAAGCTTGAAACAGACCTAGACTCAATTATCACAAATAAGCAGGATTTAAGCAAAATAGCTCAAGAAAGAAGCTAGAAAAGACAATTGAAATTAACTGTTAACCCTACTTGTTTTTTGGCTTTTTAAGATTAAATGACTATTTGTAGCTTAACTTTAAGACTCAAAAACACTTTTTGAAAAACTAAAGACTTGAAACAGATTGAGAACAAACTATAATAAGCTAAATTTAAAAAAAATATCCTAAATTAACCTATGATTTGACCTCAAATGATCTGCATAAAGAGGTTTTTAAGTCTAGACCATGAACAACTTACTTGACTGAATTTTGTTCTAAAATACTTAAAAAGTTTTCCCAAAGACAAACAACTCTCAATAGAAGTTCATTGATGCCACTGCAACCACTTTTGAGCATTAAAACCACACCTTAAGTATAATACACAAATAAGCAGTTTGGACATCTTATAAAACTAGCAGACTTGGAATTTTGATAAAACAAACTTCAAACTTAACAAAACCTAATATGAGCTTATGGAAACTAGATTTTAGACTTAATAAGAGCTTATGAAACTAACTTGAAATCCAAAAACAGCTTTAAACCTTATTTTACCATTTTTAAGCCCTTAACCCAAACACCACTTTAAAACTAGAAAACCTATTTTTAAGCTAAAAACAGATCACAAAAAACTCAAAAATGCTAAAATAGATGAAATACTATGACAATTAAAGACAAATAATCAAAAACCTTATGAGAATAAGCACTAGTTATTAAGCTAAGCTAATGAGCAGTTAAGTCTTCTTTTTAAAATACAAATTAAACTAATTCTAATGATGCAAATTTGATACTTAAGACATAATAAGCCAACATAAGACAGATTAAGCTACTATTAAGCATAATAAGCTAAGATTAAGTAGATTAATAATCTAAAACAGAAATTAAGCTTAAAAGAGTAAAAGTGAATGTACCTTGTCCTTTGCTCAAAACAAGGACTAAAAATGCTCTTAAGAGCTTATCTACAAACTTCAACTTATTTTCATAAGATAGTAAAGTACCATAAGCCCATCCATTTCTGGCTTATCTTCCATTTATAGCTTATTGTAACTTTTTAGGTGATTTGAATGATTAGTTTATTCAGTTTAGCTTTAAACAAGTTAAACTGAATAAGAACTAGCTTATTAGATAACTAAGAGCTTATTGAGCTTATTAGGTTATGTCTAAACATATCTTAAACTAAATTGCATAAAAGTAAAATTTGAATTCAATACATAATTTAAAAGAAAACTGTAATTTCATTGATAATGAAAAGATTACAATGCTTAAAAAAGGAAATTACATTACAAAAAGATAATAAGCTGAAAATAAGCTAAAGCTACTAAAAGCTACTAAAAACTAGATAAAAACTACACATCTCTCTATGTGAAATCCTCTCTCTATTTATAGTTGGCAAGAGATGATTCTAGACCTTAAGGAGCGTCCTTAAGCTTCAATCCTAGCCCTTCAATCATAACAGACTTCTATCCATCCATTTTGAGCCGTTAGATCTCTCTCCACGTCCTCTAAGCCAATAAGGTTGCTTGGGATTGCCAATGTGGCCTGGGATTGATGTCAGACCTTGCCACGTTGGCCTTCTAGAAGGGATTTGTGTGAGGAGGAAAGGGTTTTACCCTGTTCTTTGTTGCAGGGTGAAAATGAAAAAGAAAGATGTACAGTAAAATAAGGGTGCGTGTTTTTTTATTTTAAAATTAGGTTCAGTAGTTGTGGTGTGGGCTTTTCAATTGGGCTTGGGACGTATTGAAATGGACTGGATTTGGACTTGTATTGGATTTGGATTATGGACTTTGAAATGGACTAATATTTTTGGCTAAGGATTTTATAATCAAATATTAATGGGCTGACCTGGCCCATTAAACGGCTACGGGTCAGCCCATTAAAAATGAAAAACGCCTTCGGCTTCGTTTTCTCACGCTCTTCCAATCCCGTGCTCGGTTTTGTCCTTTTTGTCTTCATTTTTGTCCATTTTTGATATATCTGATACCTGCACAACACAATTACAAAATAGACATATACAATGTATTTTTCAAGTAATTTTGATCATTTAAGCTTGTGTTAATAAAGAAAAATGATATGTGATTAAACACATATCAATCAGCGATGCCTAAGTCATTACTCTCATTTCAGTAAAGTAGAAGGTACACTCCCACCTTTCTGTGCATATTGCATAGTAGCTGAAATTTGTGCAGAATTCTGAATTCAAAATGTTGTTTGGTTGCTTGAAAATTTGTGTGAAAAAAGCCTTTTAAAGGGTTGTTTGGTTGCCTAAATAATCTGTGCGAAAAACAGATAATAGAATCATATTTAGCTATTTATGTCAACTGAATGCTCCAAAGGAATCAATGCAAGCTCACTTTCATCTTAATATGAAAAGATGATCATAACATGGGGATATCACTTTGTCTCGCAATATGAGTTAGAATTGAACATTTTGTTTTGTTAATTACTTACGTGTGGCATGAAATGTTTAGAAGTTCATTATTGGTACTTTCTTTATTAAACAGCACTTACTAATATTTTACATGAACTTGAAAATTTGTTGCCGTTGAATATGTATCTCTGCTTCATTGAATAACGTTGACGATCATCAGTATCTTATAGTTATATAGTTGTTGCTCATGTTATAATATCGATGTGCTAGAACTATAACCGCCGAAAGTTAAACCTTTGTAAGCTCCACTTGACAACTGTTAGAGACTCACAGAAAATAGGTTGTAACATCTGCTTCGGGTGCGCTTGCAATTAGTCCAAGTTAATTTTTTACAATTTTTAATGCTTGACTATGATTTAATAATTTCGTAGCATAAGAATGAGTTCACATACCTTCAACACAAGGAATAAAAATGATGGTTCTATAAGGAGTACATGTATGCACCTTAATATATATCTCCACCTGGAACCTTCATTTCTAATATATATAACCAAAATTCTAACAAGATTATGTGTGTAATTTGTTGGATTTTGAACTGATATAAGTGCAAAAGAACACATATTCAATTTGTAAATACCTTAATATGATAGAAGGTGAGTTTTTTTATTCTCCTTGCTTATTCGTTTCTTCTCGCTGATTTTTATTTCTTGGGACTTATTGTTCTACTTATTTTTTTTAGTTGACCTGGCTTAATTTCTTTTATTCTATTCTTATAGCATCTTAGCTCATGTCCTCTGTTTTTGTTTCACCAGCGCAACACAGTATAAAACCTCAAAGGGTATATATTATTGTAATTGTAATTGTGATTTGTACATTAGATTGTATGTGTATTTATACTAATGTCATGGCTTAGAGATTAAGCAACTAACACATAACCTACTGGGTACGGCCCATCTATATAACTGGACCGGCCCATCTAATCTAGTTTGGTCTAACACGCCCCCGCAAGCTAAGGACGGGCAACAACCTGCACCTTGGATCTTAGAAAGAATAATCGAGGAGTTGGTAATGGCTTTGTAAAGATATCTGTAATTTGATCATGTGTAGATATATGTTGAACTCGAAGATCTCCTTGAGCAACCTTTTCCTGAACAAACTGATAGTTTATTTCCACGTGTTTTGTACGCGCATGAAAGATAGGGTTACGTGACAAGTATGTTGCACCAAGATTATCACATCATAGTATAGGAGTTGAAGATGAACGGATTCCAAGCTCATTAAGAAGAGCTTGAAGCCATGTGAGCTCAGCAACAGTGTCAGCAAGAGCTTTGTATTCAGCTTCTGTAGAGGAACGTGAAACTGTACGTTGTTTATAAGCGGTCCAAGTTATAAAACGTGGACCGTCGATCATCTGAATCTCCAGCCCAGTCAGCATTTGAGAAAGCTTCAAGAGAAGTATCAAGATTACCTTTCCATAGCACGTCAGTAAAAGCTTGAAGGGTAGAACTAGAAGAACGATGTATGAGCATACCATGTTCAACCGTACCATGAAGATAATGTAAAATCCGTTTAACTACAGACCAATGATTTTCGGTCGGAGCATGCATATATTGACATACCTTGTTAACAGCAAAAGCTATGTCAGGCCGATATAGGGTAACATATTGTAAAGAACCCACTACTTGTCGATATTTTACTGGATTAGAGAAAGCGGTACTGTCATCTAAACTGAGTGAGCTCGAGGTAACCATAGGAGAAGACACAGGATTGTAGTTAAAAAGACCAGTACTTTGTAATAGCTCCAAAATATACTTCTTTTAAGATAGGAGAATGCCAGACACATGCGGAACAATTTTAATACCTAAGAAGTAGTTAAGTGACCCGAGATCTTTTAATGTAAAAGCGGATCCAAGTTGACAAATTATATTATCGATAGTGCCCTTATTATTACCTGTAACAATGATGTCATCCATATATACAAGAATGTACAAAAGTGTGTCTCCACGCGAATAAATAAACAAAGATGGATCCATTTTGGAGCCTTTAAAACTGAGATTGAAGAGAGCCTTTGAGAGGCGCTTAAACCAAGCGCGTGGGGCCTGCTTTAAGCCGTAAAGAGAGTTATGAAGCAAACATACATGATTTGGTCGTTGTGGATCAATAAAGCCTAGAGGTTGTTTCATAGAAACCTGCTTCTTAAGATTTCCATAAAGAAATGCATTCTAAATATCTAACTGGCGTAGTGGCCAGTCGTTAGTAACCGCAAGAGATAAAATAGCTCGAATAGTTATCGACTTGACAACTGGGCTAAATGTCTCATGAAAATCAATACTTGGTTGTTGCCGAAAACCTTTGGCAACAAATCTTGCTTTGTAACGAGTGATAGCACCATTCTTGTCTCGTTTTAACCTGTATACCCACTTACCATCAACAACATTGGTATTAGAAGCACTAGGTACTAAATACCGTGTTCTATTTTTCATGAGAGCATCATACTCTTCTTTTATAGCTTGACGCCACTCTGGAGAGTTGTTGGCAACTGTAAATAAGGTTGGTTTAGTGATGGTAGTAGGGAGGACGGTAGCATGATTTGCAAAAGGATTGTATGGAACCTGTTGTTTAGGATTTTGATGAAGATTTGTAGGACATTGCTGAGTGATGGGAGGTGGTGGTGGTGGTGGTGGTGGTGTGGGTGGTGGTGGTATTGGTATCGATGTAGTCGATACGAGAGATGGTTGCCCATTAGAAGACTCGAGAGAAGTTTGAGAAGTTGGACTCAAATGTAAAACTGATGATGGAGATAAAATCGGTGAGCATGGTAAAGATGGACTTGGATGGTCAGTAGTAGGAATTACATAAGGTGATTTCGAGGAGTAATACGGAGATGTTTACGAATAGGGTGGGGAAGTTGTTTTAGGGATATCGAAAGGAAATTGTGCTTTATTAAAACGAACATGTCGAGCAATATAAAGACGCTCGGTAGAGATATCAAGACAACAATATCCATGGTGGGAGGGGCTATAGCCAAGAAAGACACACGGAGTGGAAAGGAAATCCATTTTGTCACGATTATACGGACGAAGATGGGGAAAACATAGGCACCCAAAGACACGAAGAAAAGAGTAGTCGGGAGACCGTTTGAATATATGTTCAAAAGGTGACTTGTTTCTTGATGTGCGAGAGGGCATGCGATTGATTAGGTAAACAACAGTATCAAAAGCATAATGCCAAAAATGTTGAGGAACACATGCTTGAGCAAGAAGAGTAAGACCGGTCTCCACAACATGGCGATTACGACATTCAACAAAGCCGTTTTGCTTACTTGTATGAGGACAAGATCTTCGGTGAATAATTCCCAGCGAAGAGAAAAACAAAGCTAAATTGTAAAACTTACCACCATAATCGGTTTGAACATTCTTTAATTTTGTGGTGAATTGATGTTAAACTATTTGCACAAATGATTTAAAAGTGGAAGACACATCAGATTTTTGAGTTAAGTGATATATCCACATGTAATGAGAATGATGATCAACACACAATATAAAATATCTATGACCTTCAAATGATAACAAAGGTATGGGACCCCAAACATCACAATAAACCAACTCTAAAATGTTGTTACTTTGAAATCCATATTCAAATAAAGGTAGTTTTGAAGATTTTCCTAATGGACAAGAATTACAGGAACTTGATAGACTTTTATTTGTAACGGGAAGAGAGAAATTAGAAAGCACAAAATGCAAAAGACGTTGATAGGGATGTCCGAGCAGTCTATCCTAAATGGTTGGGGAGGCTCGTACAGCCAAAAAAGATACTTTATTGATGGACTTTAGTTGAGGAAGAGTAATGGTGTAGAGACCATGTTTACTAGGGCCGGTGAGAAGAGTGGTGTGTGTAGACTCATATTTTACAACAAAATAGGAAGTGTGAAATTCAAAAAAGACATCATTATCATGACAAATTTTTTGAACAGAAAGGAAATTGTAGGAGATTTCTGGTACATGAAGAATGATTTTGAGAGAAAACATCTTTTGTGGTGAGTAAACTTTAGATGAACCAATATGAAGAATAGGAAGACCCTTACCTTTTCCAACATAAAGTGCGTCGTCACCATAATATGCCTCTGAATTGTCCATCGCTTCCAAATCAGGTGTCACATGACTATTTGCTCTAGTGTCTGAATGCCAATTTGCAGAAGCATTAGAGGATTGAGCACGGGTATTTGCAAAATTAGCGGATGGCCGAGTGCGAATAGTAGAAGGGTCACAATTAGGGCATTATGATGGAATGTGACTAATACCACATCTATTGCAAGTGCCATACACTATATTTTGGGTGGATGCCCAATTAAATTGATGACCATTATCGCGACCTTGGTTGTTGTTACCACGAGAGTTGTTACGATTGCCACGGTTGTTGTTATTGTTACTCCTGTTGTTGTTTGATGAGCGAGCACCATAAAAGGCTTGTGGACCATATGGTGCAATGGGTGTACAAGTTTTTCCAAGCATACAATCATGATCACTAAGGAATGCATGAAGCTCGCTAAATGTAGTTGGACTTTGATGAGCAGTGATTGTAGTTTTAAGACCGTTTTATTCTTCACAAAGACCTGAGACAACAAGCATAACGAGATCTTTATCTTTTACAGGTTCACCAATAGCGGCAAGTGCATCAGAATATTCTTGAGCACGATTTAAGTAAGCATCGGGAGTTTCATCATCGTGTATCTTTATTCTCAGATGTTGTGTTTTGAGAGTGCATTCCCTAGATGTGGAATAAGGTGCTTACGCCTTTTTAAAGGACAACCAAATATCATGAGAAGTTGTACCTTGAACATGGCGACAAGAAGCTTTTGAGATGGTAGAGATAATTAGCATACGGACGTGGGCGTCATTAGAGACCCAAATTGGATAATTAGGGTTTTCCTTTGGAACACTAACACCATCGGTAACTGATAAGGTTTTTGATGGACACGGTATTAAACCATCCACATAATCCATCAAATTGTTTGTGATGAGGAACAGTTCAATCATAGTTTTCCAATAACCATAATTTATGGGTGAAAGGGTAAAAGCGAACTTACGAGAGTTATGAGTCATTTTATCGACTGTAGTGAAAGCTAAAATCATAGCTATAGTAATATTCCCCATTTTTTTAGGGTTTCTGACAACGACGGCCGGCGGCGGCGGCAGCGACGGTGAGGTGATCAAGAGTGGATCTGGTGGGGTTGTTGTGGTGGCTGAAAAGTGACCGGAATTATGCCGGAAAAAAAAGGTTGTTTAGTGTTTTGGCTCTAATACCATATAAAAACTCAAAGGGTATATATTATTGTAAT
The DNA here is from genome assembly GCA_026074375.1 of Tanacetum coccineum. Lineage (NCBI taxonomy): Eukaryota > Viridiplantae > Streptophyta > Magnoliopsida > Asterales > Asteraceae > Tanacetum > Tanacetum coccineum. The sequence continues at coordinate 7,315 of BQNB010057594.1, read as the reverse complement.
TGTGATTGTGATTTGTACATTAGATTGTATGTGTATTTATACTAATGTCATGGCTTAGAGATTAAGCAACTAACACATAACCTAATGGGTACGGCCCATCTATATAATTGGACCGGCCCATCTAATCTAGTTTAGTCTAACACACAGAGGCTGTTAATGTTAGTTCTATCAAATGGAGTCTAGATGGGTCCTTATTCAGTATGAATCAGTCTTTTCCTTAATAGATTTAAAATTGCATTTAGTAAATGTTTTTTCTTTTATATTTTTAACAGGGGTTGGTTACTCTAAGCATCTGGTACATGTGTATGAAGTCAAGGGCGTTGAACTTAAAGAGCTCACCAAGATAGAGGCTCATGCTGGCCATGTATCCGATCTTGCATTTCTTATAGTGGATAACAGCTTACTGCTTGTAACATGTGGAAATGAGCACATTGTTAAGGTTTTGTTAACTACTAAATAAGTAAAGGAGACTATAATAATATGAAATTCTAATACGTGGTGTATTTGTAGATATGGGATGCCAGGTCTGGTCTCATTTGCCACAATCTACAAGGCCATCATAGAGTTGTTTGCTCAATATCTCTCCGTCAAAGAGCTCAAATGCATAAAGGGTTACAGCTCGATTGGGCCATATTTAGTTTACACTATTAACTTTTTTTATTACTTTACATTCAGTTGGATAGCGTTGCAAGGACAAGACAAGTTCTATTTGATGGTAGAGATGATAGTGTAATTGGAATGGGATTTCCTCACCAATTAGGAGCTAGACTTTCTGATGCGGTCGTCGTTAGACTTCTACATGAAGTTTTACAACTTCCTAGGCAGAGCACCTAATCGTTGTAGTAGTAGTATAGGCAAGACTCGGGGGGTTGTTATCGTTCACTCGAGGAATAGGTTGGGAAGGCTTGATACGGGTCTAACAAAATTCTAAGGGTTGAGGGAAGATTCTTTTTATGTTTTTATGTTTTATGGAGAGCAAGTAAATCATATAATTGAGAGGATGGTTGGTTTTAGCTATTAAATTAAATATAAACTACGCTACTGGTGATAACAATATAATAAAAGACTGTGTTTATTTAATCATCTATTACTCCTTAGATTGCTTATCCTAGTGTTGTTGCCTTGTCACACTTGTGATGATCTGTGTAATTATTTCCTAAGTCATGAACGAATTACACGAACCCACCTTCAAGTTAGTATTTCATTAAGGAAACGCACAAGTAAGGTAGTATGAAGACTATTACAAGGCCCCCAAGGGTATACTAAGTGCATGTGAAATATATTAAGAGTGGATCAACCATATTAGGGGGCAAGGTAGTATGAAGACTGTTACCCGATGGTATCCTTTCTACACAATCATGTTTTTCTAGACATATCAACAGCGATACAGACAAAAGTTAGTTTTTTAAGACCTAACATGCACATCCATCACAAAAAGCAACACCACTAAGATCTACATTATAGGTTTCATACAATCATAAATAAACATAATAGGAGGTTTAGCCAAGCATGTTATAGATAAAGCAAGAACATAGATGAATCAAACAACACATAGACATATTGAATGATTAAATAAACCTTACTTGATTAAAACATGAGTTTGTGGGAGTACAATAGGGTTTTTAGGCCCTAAAATCATCCCTAACAGCTGCTAAACAAACTAGGGTTTATACCCTCTTTTTATTCTAAAGTTACACACTCAAAACCCTAAATTCGGGTTTGTATATATAGGAAAAACGTTGTGACGACGTTGCGTTTTAGTCGTGACGCCGTTATGAAAGAGAATATTCTAGATAATGGGCTAAGTCGTGATCTCTGATGCCATCATGGAATATGTGACGCCGTCGTAGGGCGCATTGTGACGGCGTCACGTAGAAACTATGACGCCGTCTCCAGCTACTAAGAAAATAATCTTGAGAAATGTCGGTGTAGGTCCGTAGTCTTGTCTGTTTCTTCTCCGAATGAGCCTAAGTCACGTGTAATTCTTCTAAATGCCCTCCAAATGAGAAATACCTGAAAAAGAACGATTAAGTACCTATTTTGGGCATAAACACACGATTTAGGGGTTAAACGACCCCGAAAAAGTGTATAAAATGACACCTCATCAAATACCCCTACACTTGGGATTTGCTTGTCCTCAAGCAAATGGCCTTTTCTACCTAGACAATAACAATACGAGGGGTCATTTTACCTACTCTTTAAAAGTATTTTACAACACAACATTTTAGACCTCGTAATTAAAAGCACGGAAAGTATATACTAGCACCTCACATAAGTGTTTGGGATTCTCTCTTTCACTCAGGTGTATAATAAATTATAACATAAGAGGGAAACGGAAAATCAACACTTATTACCTGTCATAGCATATAAATTACCATAGGCTTGGTAAAGGATCAAACCTCCACCGCTAGGTGCAAGCATTATTCATTACTATCTAAGAGGTCTTTTAAAGGGTTTTGGTGTGTAGGTGTAAGATAACATATAATGGAAACGGAAATGGATGGGATACATTTGGGTGGCTTTGAGTGAATTTGGAGTGGAAGGGTTAGCAAATTATTTACACGAATACACTTTGGTTTGGTTTCTAAGCCAAGACTCGGACGAATATCTACAAACTTTACACAGCTCTACATCAATCTCTTTCTTTTTCTTTTCTCATTTTTTTGAATTACATAATACATCACATGGGGTTTATAATACGTACCCCTATACTTAAGCTTTTACATGCTCGATATTTACAATCTAACTAATGACCTAATTTGAGGTGGATCAAAATAACATGAAGATCATTTAACAAACATATGGGGGTATTGACTTAACTTTTCTTTGTGACAACCGTGATTTTTTAAAAAGGTGTGCTTGTTGGATCATTTAACAAACATATGGGGGTAAAGGGGGAGAACGAAATTTATTAGTAAAATATATAAAAAATAATAAAATTTTTAAAAAGGTGTGCTTGTTGGATTAGTTTAACAAAAGAAAAAGGAAGGAGAGAGTTCAAGTCCAAGTAGGAAACAAATCGGTATTTTATAAAAATAAATTTGTATTCCCCTTCCCTTTTTTTTACTGTGTCTAACCATATCAACCCTAGCCACCATTGGAGAAAATTTTAAGCTTTCAAGATCAAGGTTAGATCATCTTTTTCAAATCTAAAACTATGTCAAATCTTTATTCTAGTAATCAAATCTATGCTTTAATTATTGTATTAATTATGTAACAATTGAATTGATGGAATAATTAAGGTTCATAAATTTTCTGTAAATTAATGATATAAAACTATATGGGAGTGTTCGGGATTCGATTTAAAGCATGTTGGTGTAAACGGTTTAATTTAGAACGCGTTAGATTGAAAGTTAGGATTTGGCAGAATTTTGGGTCGTGTTGATTGAAAGATATCTCAATGATAAAAATAAGTTTTGGATTAAATCTTGTGCCTAAATAGAATTTCAGCGAGTCTAGTTTCCAAAATGTCCGGCCCCGAAAGGTTTTGAGGTCGGGAAGTTAGTCAAATAATTTTTGCAAGAAAAGTTGTCAAAACAGTCAATTCGGGTCAGATTTGGGTCTGATTTCGGGGAGTAAACCCCTACTTAAGAGTTGAATTGAGGTTAGCCAAAAATCAGAGGTCATTTTTTATATGTCTATTAACTCCAGCTCAAAGCACAAGTATTAATTCATTGTCTAAGTATTTTTAGAAAAATCAAATTTTTTGGTGTGCATTCAGATCCGAATTTGAGTACTTTTTGATGTTGATTTTTTATAAAATAGTTAGGCATAATATTTTTTTTTAAATCACATTAGTTCATAACCCATTGGGAAGGTAGGTAATGAAAGGGGAAAAATCAATTTGGTGATTTAGTATTTTATTTGTGGTCATAAAGTGACTACAAAATTCTGCCAAAAAACTGGAAAACAAGAATAAATGATTAAAGGTATTTAGAGTATATGTAAGTTATGGGAAGTATGGTAAGGGGTTTATAATCACAATATAAACCTAGTAGTCCATCAATTGATAGTTACATTATCTTGGGCATTTAGCCTAATTGCGTGTAACATGGGTTTTATTTGTATTTAGTTGATTTCAAGGATATGATGAAGTAGTTGTACATCAGGTGAGTTTCATAGTCCCTCTTTTTACATTGCTTTTAAATTGGGATGGAAATAATGCAAATGGATTAGAAATGTTCTAATTACTATGATTATATATATTTTTTAAGTGTGTGGAGTTTACTTTGCTATTGTATGTCACGTGCTAAATGCTTATGTGTATTAGGATCGAGGGTAACATTCCTACCCATTTGTTGTGATACTGGGATCAAGGCTAATGTTTTTACCCATGTGAAGTGACGGTTTAAATAGATCGGGGGTAACATTCCTACCTAATTTTTTATACTTGTTGGATCGAGGGACACGTTCCGTTCCCATGCTCGTTTTGGTTACATTTTCATGCTAGCTTATATGATAGTGTAGTAAATGTCATGCCATGTTTGCATTAATCACAATAATTGTGTACAAGATTTGATTTTAGTGTCTTAAACCTATGTCTCTCACCAACCTTTGTGTTGACGTTTTTAAGCATTATTTTTAAGTGAGCCTCGTGAGGAAAGTGAAGTTAGGAAGATTGGCTAGTGTGACCGTAGGCTTGCATGTGGAGTTTCCCTAGTTTCACTTTCGTGTTTATTTTGAATTGCATCTATAAATGTTTTAGGCTTTGGATTATTTTGTTATGTCTTTGTATTGGAGTGACTCTTTTACCTTAATATAAGACTCCTTTTTTTTGTATGTTTGGTATTGTCATGACACTTTGTGTCTTTTTCGTTTTATTTAATGCATTTAGTTTTATCTATTATTGACAGCATTGTGTTGTAACGATACCCATGACATTACGCCTCACGTTTTCGCCTTGGTGGGGTATGACAGATTGGTATCAAAGCCTTTGGTAATAGAGAAGTAGGTGTTTTGACCTAGACTATAACCTAGGAGTCCTTCATATACCTGCATAATAGGATCTATGTGTTTAGCTATCTAGGCGTTTTGTTTTCTTGCTTTTCTCTAAGTTTTATTTCGACCTACGGGTTACTCGGTATCAAAGGATCCAGAAGAGGATCCAATTGAGGAGGAGGCTCTCGAGGAACCGAAGGAGGAAGGTTAGTTAGAAGAGTCGGAGAAGGATGCCGACTCATATCTCTTGTCGGATGCTCGTAGCAGGCCTGGAACCGTAAAGTCAGGTGACTCTTGCGAAAGCAAAGTCAATCCCAAACGAGGCCCAGCATAAGTTTATCCCGTCTTTTACCTCGACACGTTGCTATCGATCATTTCTTTCAGATATTACGTACTTTTGGGCGCTTCGAGACCTTCGTTTTCTTTTTGTCGTTTTTGATTTTGTCTTTATATAAATAAACATTGCTTGGATGTAGTATCGTTTTTGTGTTATATTGGAGTCGCTTAAGTTGTGCAATGTGGTATATGTGCATATATGTGTGTTATCATTGAGATGTGTAGTCTTGGAAGTAAGTACACGTGTGAAATGATGCACTTAGAATTATGGGTGGCCAACATAATTATAAAGGCATCACACATGTAGACTTGTAACCATGATTGCATTGATCGATGTTTGTTTGTAAGGTGGTAGTGTAAGATGTTGTGATATGTGCGATCATGATAAGGATAGTTGTATAGTTAGGGGATTCTTCTCTTAACTAATGTGCGATTTTATTGGGCTTAGTTGCGTAGTCAACAAGTTTCCTTTCTGCCCAATGATTACCAATATATTGGATACCTATTATTACAACTATTATTACGATTATTGAGTTTGTTCGTTTGCTCGAATATTCGCTCGGATATATAACCCTTATTTTAGCATTCCTTGTTCGTACCATGTCGGTATGGATGATTTAACCTTTTCTATTTGGCGTCTTGATGAATATTGGTTGTTCGGATATGCTTCTTTAGATATTGGTACGTTTCATTGGTTTTTTCGTTGTACTGATTACTCGTATAGTATCAAAATATCTTTAAGCACAAAATCTCCTACATATAAAGTGCTGATCATTACTTCCGTTTTGCGCATGTTAGTACAGACGCATTTCAATGGTTGTCTTTTGAATCGTGAGTACGGATAGTTCATTACCGTTCGTTCTTTTGTTCGTAAGTCTCGTATGAATTCTCTATGCAGTTCGTTTCACTGTTATTCTGACTATATGGTTCTTTGGTACCCCTTTCCGCTTTTATAACAAAAATTGTGTAGAGTCCTTTACGTATTGTATAATTCCCTTTAGTATTTAACGATGTCCTTTGTTTGAGTAATATATTTTATATTGATGTCGAGTTATGGAAATCCTTTTGAAGTATATCTTGATGGTGTTTGAGGAAAACTATTCTTGAAATGATTTTATGAATACGTTGTGATAATGTCTCTTTATTTTTTTGAGAAACTATGTTTACAACAAATTTTATGAAACAGTATGATAATTGATTGACTGTCAAAATTATTTTTTTAAGATAATCTTTATGAATAAGATATGATAATATTTTTATATGCTAGTTTTGATAGATTTTATTTTTATAAAAAGTATGTTTAAAGTAATTTATATGGGTAAGATGCGTTACACTGTCAAATAACTCTCTCTGGATTTTTATGACAACCATGCTTGAAATGAATTTTATAAAGATTATATTTAAGACGATTTTTTTATATATATTTAAAATGATTTTTATATTTAAAATGACTTTCTTTATTATTTTAAGATGTTTTTTATAAAAACAGTATTTAGTTGGTTCTTTCGAGTAAAGTTGATTATTGGTATAAGAATTCTATCTTTCGTATTTATTAATCTTGATACGTATCATTATTCGGTATGTGTTCCTTTTGTCTTGGTACGCTTTGTTGACTCTTTTGTTTGCGTTTCCTATCGGTATAGATATTCCATCCTTTTCTTTTAAGGATTCTTATGTCATTTGATCCACATCTATTTGCATATGTGAAATCCCTTATATGTATTCTAGCCTTTGATTCGATATTCGTTTGCTACCCTATTCGATAGTTTGTAACCCTTAGAATTCGTTGATTTACGTTTTATTCGACCAACTCACTCTCCGTGGGGAGCACCTGTGTTGTTAAAAAAGAAGGACGACTAATTTTGAATGTGCATAGACTATCGAGAGTTGCACAAGCTGATCACCAAGAATCTCCCCAGGATCGACAAGGTTTGCGTTATTTCTCTAGGATAGATCTTTGATCTAGTTATCATCAGTTGAGAGAGTGCATGAAGAAGATATTCCAAAGACTGTATATAGGGCGCGATATGGACATTTTTAG
>BQNB010057593.1:0-38148 GCA_026074375.1 Tanacetum coccineum | reverse complement strand
AACTGCCTTCCTCAATGGATATCTCTCTGAAGAGGTTTACATGGAGCAACCTGAAGGTTTTGTCAATCCAAAATATCCAACGCGTGTATGCAAGCTGAAGTGTTCCATTTATGGGCTAAAGCAAGCATCAAGGCAATGGAATAAGCGATTTGATAATGAAATAAAGAAATTTGGTTTCACTCAAAATCCTGATGAGTCATGTGTATATCTAAAAGCTAGTGGGAGTAATGTCACTTTCCTAATTTTATATATCGATGATATATTGATCATGGGAAACAATATTCCAATGTTACAAGGAGTAAAATCATACCTTAGAAGATGTTTTGCTATGAAAGACTTAGGTGAAGTTGCATATATTCTTGGAATCAAGATCTACAGATCAAGACGGTTAATTGGCTTATGTCAAAGTGCTTATATCGAAAAAATCTTAAAGCGTTATCACATGGAGAATTCCAAACGTGGAAGTATCCTCATGCAAGAAAAGCTTAGATTGAGTAAATCACAAGGTGTTTCAACACCAGCTGAGTTAAAGCGCATGCAAAATGTTCCATATGCCTCGGTTGTGGGTTCTATTATGTATGTTATGAGATGTACTTGCCCTGATGTTATGTTCGCTCAGAACATATCAAGCCGATTTCAACAGAATCAAGGTGATCTTCACTGGACAACTATTAAGAATATTCTGAAGTATCTAAGGAATACTAAGGATATGTTTCTAGTTTACGGGGGTGATCTAAAATAACAGCTCAGGGTTTCTTGCTACACTAATGCTGGAAATCTGTTGGATGCTGATGACCTCAAGTCTGAGACTGGATATGTGTTCGTTTTGAATGAAGGTGTTGTTGATTGGAAGAGTGCCAAGCGAAGCATTTTCGCAACTTCATCTGTAGAAGCTGAGTATATTGCTGCCTTTGATGCTTCTAAGGAAGCTGTTTGGGTTAGGAAATTCATTTCTGGGCTCAGTGTTGTTCCCTCAATTGAAAAACCCATTAATATGTATTGTGACAATACTGGAGCAATCGCTATAGCTAATGAGTCTGGAATCACTAAAGGTGCTAGCCATTTCCGTGCCAAAGTTCACTACCTTCGTGAAGTTATTGAATATGGTGACGTAAAGTTAGAAAAAGTTCACACAGATGACAACTTAGCTAATCCGTTTACAAAAGCGTTGGCTTTTCCAAAGCATTCAGAACATACTAAGAATATTGGAATGCTTCCAGCTAGTAGTTTCATGTAAATCTGTGTTTATTAGTTATTTGGATAATTGGGATTGTAAAACAATTTTATTTTCTGATGAATAAAGATACGAGGTATTTGTTATCATTCATATAATAATTATTTGTCCTATATTTGCATATTTAATCCATGAATGATTTATCATTCTAAATATGTCCATTGTCGGTTAACAGTATGGGAGTTATTTTTACAAAACGGAAATGTGATGTTGTTGTATTTCTTCGAATATATGAAATGGTTCCACCAAACTCATATGATACATAGCCAAGGGATGCCGTATTGGATACCCTACCTTTGAAATGTTTACTTTTCGGATCCGTTTACATAAGTAAAATTGGAAAAATGGTTAGTTAAAGTCATCTTTCCTTGAGAATACAAACAAGTTCTGGTATATGTGGATATCACTTTTTAATTCTATGTCAAACGATGTCTTGAAAATGGTAGTTATAAAGACTATTAATGAAAGTGATGTGAAGCAGCATTCACAACACTTGCATTCAAGAAAGAATTTGTTCCTCCACTTGATGTGCAGAATAATACCTTGGCGCCTCTCAAGAGTTAATCAGATAATTGTTTGGCCGAACCCAAAGGGTAATGCAAGATGATTCTTGATTACATTTGGTATATCTGAATTAAATTCTATAACGAAAATCTAAATGGTTAAACTATATGGAATGAGTTAGGATCCATATACACGGTTTAACGGTATTTGAACAAAGAGATGATTATAGAAAGAGATAAAATAACCCTGCTACTGAGAATGTTTTATGAAACTTGATCTCAGACACTTCTAGTTTTAAAAATGAATGTGAGTGTTGCTAGACGTTTTTGTCGTTAGTACACATGTTGTTTGTTACTCCAACTCCCAAGTGGGAGCTGTTGGATTATGTGAGTTGAACTAGCCAAGTACGACTAGAAGTGTGTGAGCCTATTCAGGGCACACACGAAAAACATTTAGAGCACGTTTGCTACTTCACGAAATGCTTTCTATGTAAACCGTTTGGACCAAAATTGACTAGACAAGACCCTTGTTATGTCCCATTGTGTCCGGCCACATGAGAATGTTCTAGGAGGGGTCTAGGTTCGATGCATGAAGGGATTAGAAAAAGAGAATTGTGATAAGGCTTGGAATGGTTTTATGATAAGACTAAATCACTAGTTTTTTAATCTTATCACAAGAGGGGTTTGAGGGCTTTATAAACCCTCACCCTCTTGATCATTCCAGTCGGGTAATAGATCCAACAAACCAGAAAAAACTCTCCTTTCCTTTCATTAAAAATCAGACGCAAGATATAAACCCTAAATAGGGTTTAACTGATTTTCGGTTCACCCTTTTTTGTTGCTGTTGGATTTTGGTAAACCTTTTAAGAGGTTTAGCATTTGTGGTTTGATCCCTATGCATTCACAGCAGGTTCATAGGGCTGGTTTGTGAGTTTCAAGATCGTGAACAACTGTTGAAAAAAAATTTGGTTCGTTAGTTTGAATTTCGGATGGTACTGTAGCACCGAATTTGGATACACACCAAGTGCTCCATTCTGATTTTTTCGTACAAGAGGTTCTAGGACTTTTGGAGATCGATTTCGTTGTGGTTATTCACACTTGTTGTTTGGGTAACGTGAAAGTTTGGACTAAGCATCCCAGGACTAGCATCCGGGCGTATTTGTTGGACGTGTTTGTGTGAGCACTCGTAGAGGTGACATCTTAGTCACTTTGTTTCATAACATTTGTTGTTGTCTTCAAGGGTTAGTTTTCTTGTTTACCTTTTTGTTTATTTATTGTGTGTTAATCATTTACACCTTACTTGATCCATATCCGCTGCGTACTCGTAGTTGTTAATGGTTAACTAGTTATCAAATACTAACAGTGGCATCACGAGTCAACTCGTTTGGTGTTTTTATGGGTTACACACATAATTAAACACGGTAGGGCTGCATGAAATCAGTTTATTTATTGTTTTATTGGAAAATTATGGCAATGACATGCAATCCTTGCCATAAATAATGAATAAACACCTAAAATCAAAACAAATGTTACTTGATAAAAAGAATAATAGATTAAAATTAAATGTTAATTAAGTTACCATGTTATTCTATTCTTGTTTTTTCTCGGCCATAAGACTCACACAATCATGCTATATGATGGATGTGGCGATCTAGGTACTTTAGCAGAAAACCTAGTGAGAGTATTTTGGTTCTCCAATTGGGGAAGACTCTTTTGAGAACTCGAGGCATTATATGATTTACTGCTTTCAATATAAGAGTTTGTCTTCAATTTATACTCTAATTTTCTGTCTGTTTTAATTGCTTATATGTGATATGTCATGTGATGATCTATATTTGCAAATAGACTTTATGAAACTCTTGAAAACAGACTTACACTTATAGAGAAACTTGGATTGAACATGTCTAATATTACACACGTAATTATACTCATTGTGACCAGTTATGTGTTATTTGCGAAACGGGGGTTTTTGGACAAATTAAATATGGACATTAAACTATGAAATTTGATTTCTTGTGTAATTTTAGTTTTTATGTGCGCAATATGGGGTTGACTTGATCTTTAATCTTATCCCGCCCCACTACATGCTTCGGCATATGAGGGAATTATTAGAATTACTTGTGTGTTCGGACGCATGTAGGAGTACAATATAGGGTTTGATCAATTAGTAATTCCACCATATTGGCAACTATAAAACTAATGTTAACAAAATGGGTTTCTTAACATACAATAGCATCATTAGTCAATTGGAAGTGCGACTCACCCATTTTTTGACAAACTATAAGAGAAGTTTAAGGCAGGTTTAGCTAAGGCTCCCCAAAATAAGTCAGGTTTTTAATACGCTTCGCGCTGACCTGTTTCTCCGCTTCTTTGTGCGTCCAAAATGAAGCTACCGAGAACATTTGACAAAATGATGTATACCAAAAAGGTTAACAAAATGTTTTTCTTAACTTTGTGCTAGAAGTTGTTTTGCATGCTTCTTGTATACGATTTTGTCACATTTATGTGTATACCCTTACATGAAATTTTAAGTCTTTGCCACCCAAATGAAGAACATGTGCATTTGGATTGTCTTCTCTGGTCAGACCTCAGGGCCTTTCCAACCCATGGCGAATTTTTTCCATTGGTCAGACCTTTGTCAATTTTCGCATGTTCTCTTTTGGTCGACTTAAATCGAGTTTCCTGGTCAGACCTTAGACCCGAGGCATAAGATGAGACGAAATATGCATATGACATTATTATATGAGTTACTAAGTGTCATAAGTCTCATAAAACTAAGAGTTGCATTTCATGCAATTAACGCTCGTCGCTTACCTCTTGCCCTACTTGTTTACTCACCGGTCAGACCTCTGGTAATAAGTGGGAGGTCAAGTTGGATCTTAGTCTTATTAGTAATTAATTGGGTAGTTAATTCTTTTAAGAATTTAATTATCGACAATACTAATATTTGAACTTTTTCTGATTGTAGATGACTACCTCCGTAGTTAACAATTCGGTCTTTAGGGGTTTCTTCGAGAAACAAAAACTGACTGGACCCAACTTTATTGACTGGTACAGACAACTTAGGATTGTACTATCAGTTGAAGATAAGTTAAATTATCTAGAGCACCCCATTCCTGTTGCTCGTGTCCCAGCTCAAGCTTGGTTAGCAAGTTGCTCCAAAAGCTCTTGCAGCATCTCATGCTGCATGGGTTAAAGGATCAAAAGAAAATGCTGGACTCATACTCATGACCATGGAATCAGATATCTAATGAAATCTAGAAAACCTTGGTGCTTATGAGATGTTGCAGGAGTTAAAAACTCTGTTTTCCCAGCAAGCAGAGAAGGAGCTTCTTCAGACTGTGCGAGAATTTCATTCTTGCAAGCAGGAAGAAGGGCAGTCTGTTAGATCTTACGTTCTAAAAATGAAGGGCTATATAGATAATCTAGAGCGTTTGGGGCACCCCGTGTCACTTAACCTTGGAGTGAGTCTTATCTTGATCTCACTGCGCAAGGAATTTAACAGTTTTGTGCAGAATTACAACATGCACAGCATGGGGAAGACAATTAATGAGTTGCATGCTATGCTAAAGCTTCATGAGCAAACTCTGCCCAAAAACAACGCACCTGCACTCCATGCTATTCGTGTAGGAAAGGTCTAGAAAGTGAACAAGCACAAAAAACCGCAACCCCAAATGGCTGCTAGGGGACAAAATCAAGGGAAAGGAAAAAATAAGGTCGCTTTTGCTCCCAAGCCCAAGATTCCCCCTCCACCCAAGAGGGAAGATCCCGCAAAGGACTCAATCTATCATGAGTGTGGTGAGACATGACATTGGAAGAGGAACTGTCCTCAGTATTTAGCCGAGTTGCTGAAGAAGAAAAAGAACACAACTTCGGGATCTAGTGGTTCAGGTATCTTCACTATAGAACTTAATACTTTTCTTAATAGATCATGGATCTATGACACTGGTTGTGGTACTCATATCTGTAATACAACGCAGGGTCTAAGGGAAAGTAGGAAACTAAAGCCGGTGGCTTTTAGCTTGTACGTGGGCAATGGTCAACGTGAAGTTGTTGAAGCAATCAGAGTATTTCATTTATGTCTCCCGAGCGGATTAGAGATTGTGTTGAACAATTGCATTATGCTCCCTCTATAACTAGAGGAGTAATTTCAGTATCACGTTTGTACGAAGATGGTTTTGTTAATTGTTTCGTGAATAATACAATTCAAGTTTCTAGGAATAACATGGTTTATTTTAGTGCTATCCCACGGGATGGTATTTTTGAAATTGATTTGTCTAATTCTTATGCAAATGATAGTTCTATGTATGCTGTAAGCAACAAAAGAGCCAAGTTAGACTTGGACTCAGCTCTCTTGTGGCATTGTCGTCTAGGACATATAAGCAAGAAACGTATTGAAGTAATAAACGCACTCTAAATGTTTTAACGTGTATGCCCCCAATAGGCTCACACACTTCTAGTTGCATACGGCTAATCCAACTACCATACATTCCAACAAGTATGAAACTGTAATGTTCTTTTTAGATAAATGATCGATCATCAAGAAGAATGAATGGCTGAAGGTAGGGTCGTGTAGGGTTTTATTTTTCTTTGATTACATTTTGCAACTTTTATTCAATAGGATATTAAAAATAGACTATGTGTTATTTTCATATATCCCCAATCTAAACCTTTAAATTTCATATTTACCCAACCAAAATCTATAATGCCATATTTACCCAAGTTAAACACAAAATTTGTCATATCTACCCAATTCATTATTAAATCAATTAAAACTCAACTTTAATTATTAAATACCTATTTTATCTTTTATATAAACACATATTCATGTGATAAATGCAAATTAATACCAGTACAAAAACATTAAACCCAATCAATTGACACAAATCATGTTATAAGCGCATTATTGTCTTATATAAAACTTATATAACCTAATGCATAAAAGAATAGTGTTCTTATAAGATTCGAATGTAATCTATGTCAAAGTAAGTTGTTTGGATTAAAGCGATGGAGGATTCAAGACATGTTTTGTTGTATAGCATTATAAGTTTTGCATTAAATAATGATCCTCTTACTATATTGCTTCGGTTGGGTGTGGTTTTTTGCAAGGTTGTCAAGATCGGGATCCTACCCAGGATCGTTTTCGTCTTTGCAAGATCGAGATCGCAAGGTAATGTCATTTTCTTAATAGTTTTTCTAATATTATATAAATCTACAAATTATTATATATCATAAACACAAAATTATATAAATGTTTCATAGGAATGTTGTCATAAATTATAATTATAAAATGTTAAAAAAGATTAACTTGTTGTTTTTTTAACATCTAGGAAACACAACTCATAAATTCGTAAATTTTAGTTCGTGGTTCGAGAAAAAGTAAGATCGGATCGTAGTAGATCTTAAGATCATATGGTCAAGATCGGGATCCTATAAGATCCTAAGCAAGCAAAGATCATAAGTAAGATCTGGATCGTTTTTTATTTGCAGTATCGTAAAATCGTAAAATCGTAAAGATCCTAAAATCAGGATCGGGATCTTAACAACCATGATTTTTTGTACTCGTATTATTTTGCAGTTATCACAGCATGACATGGACATGATTTTGCATAAAGGATATAATGGTTATCTGATAAATTAAATTGAGTTTTTGATTTTTTTTTTGAACAAATTAAGTTGTTAATTGATATAATAATAAAATGGGTAAATATGACAATATTTGTTTTTAAGTTGGGTATATATGGTATTATAAGTTTTGGATGGATAAATATGACATTTAAGGGTTTAGATTGGGGATATATGAAATTAACCCTATTAATTTTGGTAAGTCACACCATAGAATAGATAATACTTTTGAACTTGCCATACAATGGTAATTATTTTCTTAAAAACAATCACTTTGGTTAAATACTCAACAAATTTTTTATTGTTTTAAATAAATTTTTTAAAAGCTTCAAAAAAAAATTTATTACCAAAATAGGCTTTTTTTTAATAAAATATAGAGTTAAGTACATTTTTGGTCCTTGTGGTTTGGTGCGAGTTCACTTTTGGTCCAAAATTCAAAAAAGGTTCACTTTTGGTCCAAAAACATAGTTTCTGTCCACTTTTAGTCCAATCCCGTGAATTTGCACTAAAATTTTTGGACTAAAAGTGAACCGAAACTATGTCTTTTGGACCAAAAGTGTAACGAAACTATGTCTTTTGGACCAAAAGTGGACCGAAACTATGTGTTTTGGACCAAAACCAAACCTTTTTTTATTTTTGGACCAAAAATGAGAAAATGCACCAAACCACATGGACCAAAAATGTACTTAACTCTAAAATATAAAGCTAATAGCTCTATAAAATGTTACTAAAAGCTCGTAGTGACTTTTTTGAAGATATTTTAAGCTGTCAGCTTTTTGTTTTAGATAAAAAAGCTCATGTGTACTAATAGCTTTGTTGGTTGCAGAGGTAGAAGCTTTTAATATATATGAAATGTTTTTGTTTTGAGATATTTTAAGTTGTTAGCTTTTAAACGTTTGATTAAGAAACATTTTGAAATTATTGGAGCTTTTAGATTTAAACTTAAGTAGGATACCCTTTACATTTTTTACTTACCACGTTTCATGTGTCTTCTTTGTCGTAGATACTAGACTCACGTACCTACCCAACAATCCAGGTTTGGCTTCTCTTTGCATTATGGGTTAATACACAAATATGTTACTAAAGTTTGCTAAAATGTTCACCTAAGTTACTAAAGTTTTTATATATTGCAGATGAGGAAGAAACAATCGTCCCTGCATAGATGACGAATGTGAACAAATTCGAGTATTAGCTAACCCGCCCTTTATGACGGAATATTGACAAATAAACTTTTATGCAGTAATCATTTCCCAGATCTAATTTTCATGGCGGCGATCTTCCGATCTAATACAAACATAATTGTGAAGCGAATAACTATTATTATTTCCTCCAATCTTCCGATCTAATTTTCATTTTTTAATGGCGGCGATCAAACCCTTTCCCCAATCTTCCGATCTAATCCCCTTAATCGTCCATCCATATTAGAATAAAATAACCGTATCAAGTAATGAACGAAAGCTGATCAATTGTTGAGACTCTACACCCTCCTCGACAGAACGACGAAAAGAATAGTAGATGGACGTAGTCGATCTTATCAGCATCCTGATATGTCCTTTATTCTCTTCAAGAGCAAACAACGAGGAAATGAAAGCTGAGAAAGATTAACAGCCATCCAAAGTTCTTTCCAAAGCTTGTACCTGTAACATTTTCCCACACGAATCTTTTCAATGAGAAATGAGATCGGACACCGTTTGACTTTAAAGGGAGTTAATCTGTTATGATGGATCTCCAGACGTTGAAAGCAGCAAGCAGAAAGAACATGACCAATCAAGGCATTAAAGCGTGATCTAATTCGGAACATAAGGAGTTATCATGAGAAAGGTATCGCCATACCCACTTGAAAAGAAAGAGCCCGGATTGAGAGCAAAGAAACTAGAGACTCCCAACCCAACCCTCCTGTAATTCTTAGAATGCAAGCACCTTAAGATCCATTTGACCCAAGCAATCTATCTATCACCCTCTTGAATGCCCTTAAAAAAATTTCCTACGCAAGACTCTCCATATAATTAAGAACGATTTGGGGAACCCTGAAAATCGACATATGTATATAGGGTAAGTGGAGCCGAAGAAACCGATTAAGAAGGGCTACAGACGACCCCCCACAGATAAGTATTAGTTTCCACTAGACAACCTCTTCTTCATTATTATTAAACGTCTCGTCCAAGCCTTTATAAAGACATATTATCTCCTAACTAAAATACTCTAAGTATTAAAAGGACTTTCATTATCAAACAACCAAATAGACTTAGCAGCTTTCAGCCACCACAATTATCGGGGAAACCGTACACCGAAGAAGATGACTCTTCAGAATATTTAGTTGACATACCAGAAAGTAAGGAGAAGCATCGAAGAATTTTCATGAAACCCTTTAAGTTAGAATGACACCACTCCACCAATAAATACCTCGGTCGTCGGCGTTGAATAAATAGACCACGTAGTAGAAGGTCAGATCTTGTATCCTTTGAAAATGTCCTGCTACAACTCGCCCGGGAAAATGATAAGTGGAGAGACTACCATAATGAGTAAAAACAAAAAGGTAGCAAGTGGGTATCTCCCCTGTTTCAATCCTCGGTATAATGAAATTCATGAAGTCGGACTTCTCCTTAATTAAAATAGAGGCCTTTCCCTGAAGACAGACTTCCACGAATCCATGAACGCCATTTAGGACCGAATCCAAAAGAGATGAGAACATCATCAAGATAATCCCATCTAACGGAATCATAGACCTTGGCGAAATCGACTTTAAAAATCATGCTGTTGCTTTTTTAAGTTTTGACACCGAGCTAAGATTTCATTGATAGATAATAGGACCATCGAGATCTGTCTATTAGAAGGAAGTGCAGTCTGAACAGTACTGAGATGGAAACCGAAAATAACCCAAGTAAAGCCCGAGAAGCTAAGGATCTTAGTAACACTTTGTAAAGGCTTCCAATTAAACTGATGGGACGGTAGTCACTAACAACTTTCGGATCAAGAACTTTAGGGATGAGGGCCACAAACGAAGAGTTGCATCAATAGGCGAAAAAACTCCAGAACAAAAAAACCATATTCCACATCATGCAAAAGTCAGGCCCAACAACGGTCCAATACTTACGAAAAAATTCGAAAGTAAAACCGTCCGGCCCAGGGGATTTATCAACTCCACAACCCCACACGGCTGTGCGAATATCTTCATTTGAGATCGAAGATTCCAATTCTAAGATCTGATTCATATATTGAGACGATAGAAAAAATGAAAGTTAAGACTACCTCGTCTAGAACCCGGGTCTTGAATCTGTCCGTAACGTTCCTTCTAAACTCCTTGTTTAACCAAGAATCATTCGTCAATCCCAATCACCATCTACCATAATACCTTCTTAACTGAGAAGATTTGTTTGCGCGTTTTTGTAAATTGATAACATGAAAGTATTTGGAGTTCTCGTCTCCCTCAATAGCCCAACGAAATTTTTTCCGCCTTTTCGCAATATAACACTGTTGTAGAAGATTAACATCGTGTAAATGTTTCAAGACTGTCCAAACGAGAAATAAAAAAAATGTCGTCGGTGAATCCTCCTTGATCAACACTTTATCAAAGTCACAGCAACACAATTTAGAATAAGATCTTTAAGAAAGACCTTCCTGATGCCTTTTGAAATCCAAAGTCCATGCTCGAATCTCCTTCTTCAACATTTGAAGCTTTTTTTTAAACCGAATCATACCATTGGAATCATCAAGAGTAAAAGAATTCCAAAATTTTGAGACCAAGTCATCAAATCCAGGAAGCTCAAGCCAAGAATGATAAAAGCAAAATGGGAGTAGGCCAAAAACAAAAAGACTTCCTTGAGTAAAATAGGCCTGTGGTCTGAGAGTTACGATCCAGACAGATAGCCAAAAAATGAGAGGAAAGTCCTGAAAGTAAACCATTAGACTAAGAAAACCTATCATTTTACTCATCTTGGTAAGCCGAAGGATGAAACCCATGTGAAAGAGAATCCTTCCAGCTGGATATCGTTTTAAACCCGAATTCGAAATAATGAATTAAAACGGCGTTAGCTCCATGACTGTTAAAAAACCGAATCTCTCCCCACTCGATCCTCAATAACATCGAACTTCGTTGAAACCCCCATAATTAACTTAACTCCATTCCAACTATTGATAAGAGAATCGAGATAACTCTCCATAACATACCGTTTAGATGAAACAGATTGAGGGTCAGATACTGAAATAATTAATAACTCTGATTGTATCGGTATCCACGTCCAAACAAACTATAAAATTATCAGATAAAGTATGATAACCTCTTGAAGAAATTAGAATCCCAAGCGCAAAGAATACCACTGAATTGCCATTAGCCTCACTAATAATTGGACGAAAAAAATAGTTTTCCCCATAGAAATTTTAACCTCCATTATCGAAACAACACTCCATCTTAGATCTGAATATACAAAAAACATACTTTTATGTTTAGAAATAAACTCCTTGATCCAATCTTTCTTAGCCTTGGATCCCTAGCCCTTTGGATATTTAAATAAAGACAATTCATCCGGAAAACTAATTGTTCACCTTGAGTTCCAATATCTTCTCCATGTCTTTAGTACAACCTTCCCATAGAAAAGCCCATTGTTGAACACCAGCCGTATTCTATTACTTCTAAAATATCCAATATGGAAACCGTCCCCCCCCTCCCCCCCCCCCCACTCCTTTCTTGATTTTACCCCCATTCAAAAACTTCAGAGAGACTCTGTCCACGGAGTTTTCCGCCTCATCCAATACCTCGAATTACTCTTGCCGACCTACTAGAGGTCGATCAGATTCAGGCTTCATGAATAACCTGATTAGTTACATGCTGGCAAATATCATTTGCAGGTGTGAAACGGAGGATAATGGAGGCTTGTTTACGTATCCGTTGTTTCTTACTTCTTTAGTGCGTTTGTCAATTAAGTTGTATAAATTGAAAAGGATCATACGATACCACTCCTTATCATATAGACTCACCAAGTATAGCTGCTCGAAACCCTTGTAACAACACCGTTATCGCCAAAGTAAGTTCCGAGAACCACTTCACTAGCATTCTCCAACCTCGTCGTTGTTTTATTATTGCCTGTTCATTATCTTAGAACGGACTCGTCGTCCGAGAACAATACTTATCCCTCAGAACATCTTGAAGGATGGGACCAAACAAAAAGTTCCCTTGGCACTAGCCCAAAAACTCTTCCCTTTTTACAATAAAGCATGAAACTTTCCAAGATGTTCTCTCCCGTTTGTGGTCTTTATACAATACTTTCCTTGCAAAAGGTCTTCAAACCATCTTCTAATTCAACCAATGTCTCCCCATATATAGTAACCGATCTTTTGAAAGTTGAACGAGTCCAAGCATATAAAGGTAACTCCTTCAATGTCGTCCGAAACTAATCCGTTCTTTATCTGCGAAATCAGATTGCGCATTACAAAGACGGCGAAAAAACCAACTAAGCAACCCCAACAATGTTTCATTGTATTTCGATTTAGACATAGATGATTTTCATTCAATCGATTACCCACTAATCCTCCAAGTAAACAACGCGAGTGTTATGAAAACCCACGTTAGAACAAAAGTACCTGGAAAGTTATTAATGGAAGAAAATTTGGAGAACTTCGCCCATAACACAATTCGTGAAGATCCCTGTTCACACAGAGCAATATGTCGTTCTAAAACCAAAGGCGTTTTCAAATAGACGAATAAGACACTTTAGTATCTACCTAGATTCTGGACGAATAGCTGCTTTAAGTAAACTCCTTACATTACCAGAGGGCAACCAGTATTCTCTTCTTAAAATTTAGAATCTTTAGCCTCTCAAACCGAGCAGAAGTACGCAGATAATTTGAAAACGCCCAAATCCAATATATTTGAGATTCTCAATAGACATCAAGATGAGAACATAATAACCGAACAAAAGCGAAACCGCTTCCCCAGCCATTTAAATCTTTTATTAGGAATGAACACATCGACCACGGTTGCCGTAACCGTTACATACCTTCCAAAGGTCCCTACTTGAACAATCATCAGGGAAATTAGAGATGAACACCGACTTCGAGATCTTGGAGTTTGGACGATTTGGATTGAAGTAGAGTTCTGGAAAAAAACGAAATCCCATGGTTAAATGCGATATATAAAATAAAAGGAACACGGAAAAATAAAATAAATAAGAAAAGACAATCGAATCTAAACCCTAAGATCCCAGGATGAGAAAGACGCCTAACACGCTCGATATGAGATTCATCAATTAAATGACAGAACCCAATTTCAGGGGTTATAACGATTTCAAACACCAAGGATTACGGGGATTAGATCGGAAGATTGGGGAAAGGGTTTAATGCATTTCAAAAACTCAAAGTAATATAGGAATCTGAATTATTAAGAAGCTAGATAAATGTACTGTGTTTCATATGGT
Source organism: Tanacetum coccineum (assembly GCA_026074375.1). Taxonomy (NCBI): domain Eukaryota; kingdom Viridiplantae; phylum Streptophyta; class Magnoliopsida; order Asterales; family Asteraceae; genus Tanacetum; species Tanacetum coccineum. Next base: position 24,376 of record BQNB010057593.1, on the reverse strand, counting down.
TAAGTAAATTTAGGAGATTAAAACTACGTAGTTTTGTAAAGATTTTAATCAAAACGACGTAGTTTAGAAAGGCTTTGCATGTAACCTTAGATGCATGATAGCATCATATTCACTTTCCTCTTAATAATATCACAAGTTTTAATACAAATACATTTTCAAAATGGAAATAGTTACAACATGTTTTCATTTGGGCTCATCAAGTACTTTATCGAGTACTATGCGAACATAAAATAATTAAATGTCATTGCTTCGAAAGAATCGATGAACAAACCACGGATAAAATATCTGAACTAAGATAACAAGAAGGCCAGATATTACTGAAAAGTTCGGTCCAGAGAAATGTCGATCCCTCCCAAGTCGACTTACATAAGTTAAAAATGAGATGCCAATTATTTTTGGACCCAGGCATGATGTCCATCATCACCCCATGGTCCCTTTGTGTGAAAATTTGAATAAACATGAGTGTATGTCCAAACTAATGGGATGCCAATTTGTGTCTCGTTTGATATTCACGTGTCTAAAAGACCCTGAAATCCGAGTAAATATGAGCGTCACAATGCGGGAACGTCCGGGTATAGAAGTACAGAACTTGTGACATTTCTTCATCAAGCGTGAAAAATTCGAAAACTTCCAGCATTAATTCGAAACGCTCAGGTGGAAATGAAAGTGTGTTTATATCTAACCATGCGTGACTCAAATGGCGACGACCCATGTCTTCATTTTGAGCTCTTGTGGCTAACGATATGTGATCATTTCTAACTGTTTTCTCGTTTTTAGTTGCATTTTCATTTTGTAATTCCCCACAGTGTCCATGGAGAATCAATGACAAATTACACAATTGAGATCAACGAGATGGATCGCTGCTCACGCGCATTGTGCGGAGCATTTGCAGAGTCTTTTTTTATATGACATTTCTTTTTAAAAAAAATTATAGTACAGATTTGAGATTGCAGTGGGTGTAAACAGTGATAAACGTATTTCATTATTGATATGAAAATTTGGTAACGTTATTTTAGTTTAGATCATGCGCTTATTTGAAAGTGGACGGGAAATGGATGAAGAGGGACACATCGGACCTTGCGTGGCGCTTAAGCAGTAATTCTCACCACGAACACTTTTATTAGATTGTAACCGTAGTTGCTGGTTTATAAACACAGGGTTGTACCACTCGACGTGGGCACAAGTTCCCTTAATTAAGCAATAACGTCGAAGAGGTTCCTCGGTCAAGGTTATCACTTAATAGGGACAGCGGTTCCCACGTGAAAGGTAGACAAAGATCCGTCAAGCATCACTTTTTTGTGAAGAGTCCTAATCTGTATGAGGCTTAACGTCGCATCAAATCCAGTGACCTCAACAGGAGAAACTTGAAGAAAAAAAAAATGTAAAAGTAAACAAATGGATATTACAAAAAGTGAAAGTCGTGCAATTCCTTTTATCGAACTAATCACGTAAGCATGACACGTACATGTTGTCCCGTTCCATTTTCAGACCGACAAAAATCCAATATCAGTGATGCATAGTCGTGTACAAAGGACGATCGAGAATGCAAGAGATCGTGGCGAAAAGCAATCTGCACAAAATTATTTGTCACGACGTTTTCTTGGAATTTGCACTGTCCTCTGGTGCAAGCCATTGTATCAACGATCTCGGTTTTTTGTCGATCGGAGTATGAAACGTCACAAAATATATCTGCGGTTCGTTCAGTTGCAAAAAGTAACAGCTTTAACTCGCTCAATACAACAACAGGATAATAAAAAAATGTAGAGTATGCTTAACTTAATCTTTTGCACGGATAGCTGCATCGGGGCCGGTACATAATTTTTTCCACCAGTTTACCTAATGAAGAATGATAAGGCGACCTAATTGTGCTAAAGTAAAGAACAATGGTACAATTGTTAAATAAGAAAGAATATCATTTCTCAAAAATTAAATTATGTCTGCACTTAAATGTGTGTAAATAATTTCTCTCTATATTTACTCTCACGCTAGAGCTTAATCTTATAATCAAACTCAAGACGAGGCTAACATGTGTTTCATCCTTGTGACAAATGACCAGAGGACGTGACTCTCCAGTCCGAAGAAACCTTCGCGCGTCTTAGCATGTGAAACAATCTCCTGCTTCTATATCACAGTATAGTTACTCAACAACTTAGGGTCCGTTTGGTTTGTAGATGGGTTTATGATTAACATTTGAATTTGGATTTAGATTTGGTATAGGTTTTGTATTAAATGAAGAGAGAAACATAATATTATATATATTATAAATGAATGTAAATTAAAATTTTAGAAATTTATAATAGTAAAAATGAAAAGAAAAAAAATATGAATGGTTGATTTTTAAGAAGGACCCACATAAAAAGGAAATATAACAAAAGGAGGCAAATATGTAAAGATTCTCATATAGCTAAAATGTGGTACTCAACCCCATTTGTGAGACCCACATAAACAAACCAAACAAATATTTTTTTCCACCATCCCTAAATTCTACTCCTAACCCCTCAAACCAAACGGGCCCTTAATTCAAGTAGGCCTTTGTTCGTTTTTTATTTTGCAATAAGCTTTGTTTGTAAATAAATCACTGTTGTTTGTTTTGTATGATGAATACATATTTGGACAAAATAATTACGAGTGTGTCAAACTGTCAATGACTTGATTATAAAAAAAGAACAATATCTTTTTGACCTTTTTTCTTAAGTCACGTTTATATGATATCATTCTTGGCTTGAGCTTCCTGGATTTGATGACTTGGTCTCAAAATTTTGGAATTCTTTTACTCTTGATGATTCCAATGGTATGATTCGGTTTAAAAAAAAGCTTCAAATGTTGAAGAAGGAGATTCGAGCATGGACTTTAGATTTCAAAAGGCATCAGGTAGGTCTTTCTAAAGATCTTAAATCTAAATTGTGTGACATTGATAAAGTGTTGGATCAAGGAGGAGTCACCGACGACATTCTTTTGTCTCGTTTGGAAGTCTTGAAACAATTACACGATGTTCAATCTTCTAACAACCGTGATATCATGCAAAAGGCGAAAATTCGTTGGGCAATCGAGGGAGACGAGAACTCCAAATACTTTCATGCTATCATTAACAAAAAACGCGCAAATCTTTCAGTTAAAGGTATTATGGTAGATGGTGATTGGATTGTCGAACCTGATCTTGTTAAACAAGAGTTTAGAAGGCACTTTACGGACAGATTCCAAGACCCGGGTTCTAGACGAGGTAGTCTTAACTTTCCTTTTCCTAATCGTCTCAATAATGATCAGATCTTAGAATTGGAATCTCCGATCTCAAATGAAGATATTCGCACAGCCGTGTGGGGTTGTGGAGTTGATAAATCCCCTGGGCCGGACGGTTTTACTTTCGAATTTTTTCGTAAGTATTGGACCGTTGTGGGGCCTGACTTTTGCATTGCTGTGAAATGGTTTTTTGATCATGGAGTTTTTGCTATTGGATGCAACTCTTCGTTTGTGGCCCTCATCCCTAAAGTTCTTGATCCGAAAGTTGTTAGTGACTACCGTCCCATCAGTTTAATTGGAAGCCTTTACAAAGTCGTTACTAAGATCCTAGCTTCTCGGCTTTCCTTGGTTATTTCGGATCTCATCTCAGATGTTCAGACTGCATTCCTTCCTAATAGACAGATTCTCGATGGTCCTTTTATTATCAATGAAATCTTAGCTCGGTGCAAACTTAAAAAGCAACAAGCCATGATTTTTAAAGTCGATTTCGCCAAGGCTTATGATTCTGTTAGATGGGATTATCTTGATGATGTTCTCATCTCTTTTGGATTCGGTCCTAAATGGCGTTCATGGATTCGTGGAAGTCTGTCTTCAGGGAAGGCCTCTATTTTAGTTAACGGGAGTCCGACTTCTGAATTTCATTTATACCGAGGCTTGAAACAGGGGGACCCCTTAGCTCCCTTTTTGTTTTTACTCATTATGGAGTCTCTCCACTTATCATTTTCCCGGGCAGTTGAAGCGGGAATTTTCAAAGGATACAAGATTGACCCTTCTACTACGTTGTCTCATTTATTCTACGCCGACGACGCGGTATTTATTGGTGAGTGGTCTCATTCTAACTTAAAGGGTATCATGAATATTCTTCGATGCTTCTCCTTACTTTCTGGTATGTCAATAAATATTCAGAAGAGTCATCTTCTTGGTGTCGGTATCCCAGATAATTGTGTGGCTGAAGCTGCTAAGTCTATTGGTTGTTTGATAATGAAAGCTCCTTTTAAATACTTGGGTATTTTAGTAGGAGATAATATGTCTTCTAAAAAGGCTTGGGACGAGACGATTAATAAGATGAAGAAGAGGTTGTCTAGGTGGAAACTTAATACCTTATCTGTCGGGGGTCGTCTTACCCTTCTTAAATCGGTTCTTGGCTCCACTCCTATCTACAACATGTCGATTTTCAAGGTTCCCAAATCTGTTCTTAATTATATGGAGAGTCTGCGTAGGAATTTTTTTAATGGCTTTCAAGAGGGTGATAGAAAGATTGCTTGGGTCAAATGGTCTAAGGTGCTTGCTTCTAAGAAATTCGGAGGGTTGGGAGTTTCTAGTTTCTTCGCTCTCAATCGGGCTCTTCTTTTCAAGTGGGTATGGCGCTACCTTTCTCATGATAACTCCTTATGGTCCCGAATTATATCAGCTTTACATGGCTTGAATGGTCATGTTCTTTCTGCTGCTTTCAATTCGACATGGAGCTCCATCATAACAGAAGTTAACTCCCTTAAAGTCAAAGGTGTCGATCTCATTTCTCATTGTAAGATTCGTGTGGGAAAAGGTACAGGTACAAGCTTTTGGAAAGATCTTTGGATTGGCGATAATCTTCTCAAGCTTTCTTTTCCTCGTTTGTTTGCTCTTGAAGAGAATAAAGACATATCGGTTGCTGATAAGATGAATACGTCTATCTCCTCTTCTTTTCGTCGTCATGTCCGAGGAGGTGTAGAGTCACAACAACTTGATCAGCTTTCGTTATTACTTGATACGGTTATTTTATCTAATATGGATGACAGATGGTTTTGGGACTTAAATGGCGATGGTGTTTTTCAAGTCAAGGATGTTCGATCTATGTTAGATGAGGCTTTTCTCCCTAAAATGGAAGTTCCTACTCGATGGATTAAAAGTATTCCGATTAAGGTAAACGTTTTTGCTTGGAAACTTTATCTCGATCGTTTACCTACTAGATCGAATTTGTCTCGTAGGAATGTCTCGCTTCCGTCTTTGGCTTGTCCTCTTTGTGATCACGTGCTCGAGGATTCGTCCCATTTATTCTTCGGTTGCTCTGTGGCGAAAGATATTCAGAAGTTAATTTGTAGATGGTGGAATTTGGATGTTCATCCTTATGAGTCGTACGAAGATTGGCTCTCTTGGTTCAAATCTATCCGTTTAGGTTCTAAGACGAAAGAGGTGTTGGAAGGCGTGTTTTACGTTTCTTGGTGGAGCCTTTGGAACTTCAGGAACCAATTCCTTTTTGCGTCTCCTATTCCCCGAAAGGATGCTATTTTCGACAATATTGTTTTACGCTCTTTTTATTGGTGTGTAGCTAGATGTAATAGAACTTTGAATTGGGTTAGTTGGCTTCAACACCCTTTTTTGATTCCTTTGTAATTTACTAGCTCCTTGCTAGTGGTTCTAATAAAGTCGCCGTTAAAAAAAAATCTAAATATATCATTAAAACTTGTATGCAGTGGCGGAGATAAAGAGGGGCCCAGGGCAAGTGCTCTCTAGCGAAAAAAATGTAGTGTAAACTTTCTAAAATATCTAGTTTTTTTTCGTAATTTGTCCCTCTTAAAAACCAATTTGTAGTGTAGTTCTTAAAAATTATCGAAATGTACCCCCTCAAGTAAAAATTGCTCCGCCCCTGTTTGTATGTAAGAGTAGTTTAACAGATTTACTTTTCTTAATACAAAATTTAGAATTTTGGAGTGTGTTTAGTCGTAGAAAAATATTCGTAATTATTTTTTAGAAAAAAGAAAGAATGTTTATATCTAAATAAATGTTAAAAAATAAATAAATAGGTTTAGATTATATTTTCTAAAAAAAAATGCAAAGAATTTGTAAAAAAACCTTTAAGAAAAATATTGTTGAAGTTAAAACTTGAATGTTTCATTTTTTAAAGAGTTAAGTACATTTTTTGTCCTTGTGGTTTGATGCGTTTTTCACTTTTGTCCAAAATTCAAAAAAAGTTTGGTTTTGGTCCAAAAGACATAGTTTCGTTCCACTTTTAGTCCAAAAGACATAGTTTTGTTCCACTTTTAGTCCAAAAATTTTAGTCCAAATTTACGGAATTGGACTAAAAGTGGAACGAAATTATGTTTTTGGACCAAAATCAAACTTTTTTTAAATTTTGGACCAAAAGTAAAAACGCACCAAACCACAAGGAACAAAAATGTACTTACACTCTTTTTAACAAAAAAGTTTTAAACTACTGTACTAAATAAGTTTCTTTTTGTCTAACTTTTTTTTAAATACTCAATTTCTTACCAATTAAATGCAAAATTAGCTATTCTCATTTTTTTTTTATCTCCATTTGTCTTAAAATATATGTCTACTTTACAAATTGCGTAAAACTTAAAGAATTCTCAATAAATGCGTTCGTCAGCAATCAGATTTCATCGTTTCTCATTAAAAAGCGTTTTGATTGGTTAAATCATAAAATAAACACTTATTTTAGGACAACCGAAAATGTAATAAAAAGTTGTACCGTTTTTTTTAGGGACTCGCTGTCCGAGTTAGCCGATTTGATTGGAAATTTTTTTTATAAAATTTTGAAACTATATGTCCGAGTTAGCCGATTTGGCCGATTTCTACTTGTAACCGAGTTGACTGATTTAGCTGATTTTTGGCCAATATGACCAATATCGAGCGGTTAATCACCACCTAGCGCCTAGATACAATTTATCACGTTTTTTATATAAACATTTCCAAACATAAAAAAAAACTTTCTATCGTAATTCTTTCCGCTCCAAACACCCCCAAATATAGGAGGTATGATCCACCGTTAATGTTGAGCTTATTTTTCAGCTTCTTTGTGCTTATTATGGATTTGAATTTGTAACCAGTTAAGCTAGGTTATTTAATCAATTTGAAATTCATCAAACCCTAAGGTAAAATTTGCTTAATTTATTCTTATTTGTCTTTGTTAAAATGCTTGACTGACTTTGTGTTGTGGATATGTATACGAATGTGTAGACCAAGTGTTTAATGAAATGCTTGACCGGCTTAAAAATTGCTGAATTTTTGCTTATTTGTCTTTGCTTATTGTCTTTGATGAAATGCTGATACGTGTATGTGTAAGCCAAGTGTTTGATAAAATGCTTGATTGACTTATAAATGATTTTGCACTGTTAATTTTATAAAGTATTGTTGTGGATATGAACTTGAATTAATTGTCGTGTTACCTTTTGTAGTGTACTAAGGTTTAGTGCGAAAATAGGAATGACTTATTTTAGTTTTGTGCTTATTCGACTATAAGTGTTCATGTGCTCCTCAAGTGGCTGATCACTCAAGCATTCAACCTCAATTAGAGGAGCGTGTTTGTTTCTATCTATAACTGCACTTGTATGTCTATTAGGTGTTAGAAATTCTCGTTTTGCATTGACCTCAATCTTCCAAAATCGGAGCTGCATTCGTGTTCGCAGATCGCACGGGCTCGCATTAGTTCAGTGGAACCGAACCCAACATAGCCGGCGCACCGGTTGGGATCACAACAGTAGTCGTAGGAGGAGGAGTTTGAGTGTTAGTCATCCTGAAAGATTAACACAAACAGTTAAACAAACTGTAATCACTTGGTATCCGCTTGTACCGGATCTGCTTCAAAGAAACTCAGTCTTGGTTTCAATGAATAAAATAGACCAGTTTAATATAAACTAAACCTTGGTTTAAATACGTAAATTGATTCGAAAAGTTATTACCAATCTATAAAACTGCAAATTAAATCTGTTTTGTAAAACTGATTTCCAACGAAACTCTATCTAGGTTTCGACAGAAACAGTTTATAAGAAAACTTGTTAACAATATTATATCGAATAATAAAAGCGTTTTAATTCTGCGTAAACAGAATCTGTTTTAATACTGTTGGGAAACCTGCACACTTTTATTAGTATAAATCGAATAACATTAGCAAGTAAATTAATCGAAAGAATTAACAGATAATTAAAGCAGTAAAGGAACGAGGCAATATATAGGTAAACCCTATCTTGGTCAACAAGCCAATGATAGTTGCTGAAATTCAGTCGGGTCTAACTATATACACGTTTTGAACTTTTAATGTTTATCTTAAACTTAATCAGAAAGTTTTTATATTCTGGAAACTGAAACTAACAGCAAAAAGATAGGCGCGTAGGCGAACCACCGGAGCTGCATTCTACAAAGGCTTCCTTATAAGCACATCTCCATTTCCCTTTTGGGCGATAGTGGATGTCTATAAGTTCACCAGAATTTGTGTTCACGTGTCCTACTTGAGACATGATCATCTCAATTCAATACTTACTACTATTTTTGGACACACTTTCGCTCATTGCGAAGCTCTCTTGGAGGAGAACGCAAAGCCCCAATCTAATATAAAGATATCTAACATCTACATATATTAAATAGTGTCCAAAGTTTGCAAAACCTCACTTTACAAAACCATATTTTTCCAACATTTTTATGTATCCCAATACACTGTCTTCAATCCATGGCATCAACACAAATTCCTTCTCCATGAAAAAAACTGATCTGAAGAAAAGCTGCCGAGATTCACTATCTTTTTGTTAGGTAGCAAAGTTTAGATTTGTGTTGTTTCCGATGAATTTGTTGCAAATTACTGTAGTTCAGTTTTGCTTTTGTATAACATGTGACTGGGAGCGGTTGAGACCAAGAATCTTTACATTTTGTACTGCTTCTATTAACTAGTACATTTTGGACTCGAACTGGTTGTCATATTTATTTTGTCTGTAACTCGATTCATGTAGTGGCAGATATGGTTGAAATGGTATGCTTGGTCCTAGATTGGACGAATTCTTTCAAGATCAAGTTACTATGTATCCGAGCTGGTTATTTTGTATTCTGTTAGCTGCAGAACGCCTAAAGTGTTGACCCATCAACCCATTGTGCAGAAAAAACCAGCAATAAAAGTGTTATTAAAATGCCATTTATCATGCCTGGGTTTTCTTCGTAACACTCACATACATGGAACCCATAATCGCCCATATTGTAACACATGATCGTTATGTTGTATTAACTTGTTATAGAACTACTTCTCACTTTGGTTAATTAACTTTAGTGTGTTTTTGTTTTCTACTACTGTTCATCAACAGACGTTTGTTAAATGCCACCGCTTCGATTGGGTGTGAAATAAAAAAAGGACATGATTGTAAAATAGCGAATGAAACATCCAGTATTTTACTTTTGGTCCAAATTTTTGAAAAGTCTCCAACTTGGTCCAAATATATATAAAGTAGCAGTATCTTGCTTGGAGAATCGTGACTCACGAACTCCGAGCTATATTTTACGGAAATAATCTTTGGCTTATCGGTCAGTTGCAAAGTTAGTCATTAAGGACTAACATTGCAATTGAACGATAACTTAAGAACAAGAGTTATGAGTTAATTGCATAAATGGTCCCTGTGGTCGCCCGAATTTAACAAAAATGGTCCACAAAGACTTTTAATGTAACGGAAATAGTCCCCATGGTTGTGAAACATAACGGGTTTGGTCCCTATAGGGACCAAATCCGTTATGCGTCATGGGCACCAAAACCGTTATGAATCCTCTTTCTACAGGGACCAAATCCGTTATGTTTCACTACCATATGGACCATTTTTGTTACAAAAAAGTTTTGAGTTGGACTATTTACCGTATAAATCCGTACTACCAATGGACCAGTTTGATTTGCTTTTTGACCTTATGACATAACTTTGCAATTGAAACGTCTAAACCTAAAACCCAAGTAATTATACTCCAACAGAAACAACTTACGAAGGACTGATAGGTCCATGGGTTTATCGATCCTTGCAATTTTCCTTAATGACTAACTTAGGCCAACAAAACGCTAACCCCCAGTAAAATTCCGTAAAAAATAAAAAAAGGAATTTTTAAAAAAAAAGTTTAGTCCGCATAGAGTTGACTTTATTTGTATTCATTTAATAAAAAGATAAAAAAAGGCGGTCAAAGCAAAGTGAAACTAACAATCTTAAAAAGAAGATCAAACCTTAATTGGAATATCACTTTTGGACTGGGCTAAATCCGATAACTTTTTCAGAAAGTTTAACCAAAATAAAAGAAAAAACCGACAAACCACAAAGGACAAAATTATAAATAACACTTTTATTAAAGTTTCTTTTTTCTTATTGTCTTTGTTGACGCAACCTTAAACCCTTAAACATTAACAGGTATCTTGCTGCATATTGAATTTACGATTTATTAGGTGTTTTTTATGCATTTTTTGTTTATATGATTTTTGGCTAAGGATTTCCCCTTACTTTAAAAAAAGAGAATTATGGTTTTTGTTTGGGGTAACCTTGGTTTATCACCTTTTTCGCCACGGCCCAGTCACACTAACTCAAACCTATGTAAAGTCCTTCCCCATGTGGCGTGACACTTTAAGAAAGAGATGTGTGTAACATTCCTTAAGAACCACTGATTTACGCAACTTGTAAGTCTTTTCAGATTGGGTTCCGCACAGGGTTAAACGCGACGTGACTATTTTCTTTGCCAAGACGTTTAGAGGGTTATCGTTTAATAATTCATATGGGTATAGTATGTTTGGAGAAACTAGCTCGAGCTGGAGCTTTAGGGGCCGGTACCTTTAAAGACTGTAGCATTTGTTTTCAGATGTCTTTCAATATGATATATGCTAATGACAATGATAGTTTCTTTCGTTTAAATTATCGACAGTTGTCAATTGTGATGGCTTTCTGTTTATGATTTACTAGACTGATACAGAAAAAGGTAATTATGTTTCTTTGATGCTATTTGACTCACATCTTTTGAACGAATGGTTTTGCAATAAGCACTTGTTGGAAAGCCGCACTTGTATGTCTTTTTAGGATTCTGATGAAACTCCTCCTTCTGCATCTCCTTAATCTTCCACGGATTGAATTCCCTTACCAAAATAGAATTTTTAAAGCCGGTGCTTAATACAAAATCCAAATGGTTCATAACTCGTGCAACCAAATAGCATCGACGGTGGCATTTGTTATTTTGTTTTAGGTAAAGATAGACGGTGGCATTTCATATAGATACTTACAAATCTGTCATAGCCTGCTTTCCTGTTTAAATACGAATTGAATTGTTATATATAACTGTAATCATAGTTTTTTTAATCAAACAGATTCATCATGGATCGAATACCTTCAAGCATCATATTCGACATCTTCTCAAGAGTACCCGCTAGATGTTTGGCTCGATCCCGGTGTGTATCAAAAATATGGTGAAAGTACATTGATGATCGGTACCTAACGATCATTCATGACAAACGAGTAGTAGAAGAACCAACACCCATCCTATACCATCATCACATTTCTCTTAAAAGGAAAACCCGCAGCCTATGTTTCCATGTCATTGAATCTAAACAACCTGGAACTACTCATTATGTCTTGGAGCCGAAAGAGGGACCATTTTTGAAGTGTTTATGCAAGGAACCGCTCTCTAGATCTTCTATATTCAAAATTCAAGTCCAAGGTTCTTGCAATGGGGTGATGTGCATATTACAAGACGATGGTTATGTAATAACCTCGCTGGCCGTGGTCCATCCTCTAAGGAAAGAATGTTATGAGCTTCCACCGTTTCCGTTGCGTTTTGATAGGCTCATGCGCAGAGAGTCTTGTGGGCTTGGTTTTGATACTTCCACCAACACTTGGAAGATGGTTTTGCTAAAAGCATATACACCACCAGATATGCCTGATATGGTGAAGAAAAATCTATGTACAATGGTGCATGTATTTGGCACAAACTCATGGCGAGAAATACCACAAGTCTCGTCTTATCCAATAACAGGTAAAGCCATATTTGCCAATGGTTGTTTGCATTGGTTAGTCAGTCATATTGGCATCAAAACTGAAGATGGTGGAAGAGAAGTCATTTGGTTTGATGTAAACTATAGTTGTTATTACGATCTGTTGGTTGATCTAAATGGTGAAGTTGGATATGTGTGTACTAAGACCATGGAGTTTTGGCTCTTAAACCACAAGAAGAAAGAATGGGTGCCACACTGTCAGTTTAAAGAAGAAATTGTTCCTGATGGCTACATAGATGTTATGGGGTGTTGGAATAAAGATGGAGATATATTAATAAGGAGCATATGCGGCAATCCATTGTATGTGTTTTATGTTTTTACAACCTGAAAAGTGGTGTTTTAGATAAAACCAACCTTGCTAGTTCAGGAGGTTTACATCAAGGTTGTCAAGATCGGGATCCTACCAGGATCGTTTTCGTCTTTGCAAGATCGAGATCGTAAGGTAGGATTGGGATCGTAAGATTCTACTCTAATGTCATTTTCTTAATAGTCTTTCTAATATTATATAAATCTACAAATTATTATATATCATAAACACAAAATTATATAAATGTTTCATAGGAATCTTGTTATAAATTATAATTATAAAATGTTTAAGAAGATTAACTTGTTGTTTTTTTAATATCTAGGAAACACAACCCATAAATTCGTAGATTTTAGTTCGTGGTTCGAGAAAAAGTAAGATCGGATCGTAGTAGATCTTAAGATCCTATGGTCAAGATCGGGATCCTATAAGATCCTAAGCAAGCAAAGATCCTACGTAGGATCTGGATCGTTTTTGCTTTGCAGTATCGTAAAATCGTAACATTCTAAGATCAGGATCGGGATCTTAACAACCATGATTTACATCATTATATTACGTAGCAAAGTTTATATATTCTTGTGGCTTTCAATGTTTTTGTTCTAGATTAGCTTAGTTTCAGAGACTCGTGTTTCAGTTTTCCTATCTTGTTGTTGTTGAGTTCTATTGCTTTCAAAAACTTGTTTCTAAAACTTAAAACTTAAAATAGGTAATACGTTGAAACATTATTTCAATCCTTAAATCTTTAAACTTTTATCTTTTTTCGTTTATATCCTATAAGCGTTTTCTCTCGCAATTACTACAAATTTAACCCGTAAGTATTAGATTAAGGGTCACACTAAAACCACGATTTCGCAACTATAATTATTTATCGCTATAGAACGTTGCTCTGCGGCGCAAGTATTCATCTAGTATATATAAATATATTGATCCCATAACATTAAAATATGTATATGAAACTTAGAATCAATCAGGTGGACACAAAGAGATATATAAAAATAGTGTTTTATCATGTTAAGTGGTCAATGCTCTTATCTTATATGGTTAGCACTAGCTACCTAGCTAAATATAATTCATCCCTCAATTATTGGAATTTTTTCAACACATATAAAAAAACTATAATAAGGATTAGAGGTGGCAAAATGGGCGGGTCGGGCGGGTTCGGGCAACGGGCTAAACGGGCGCTGGCCAAACGGGTGATTTTTAAAACATGGGTCAAACGGGCGCGGGCCAAACGGGCGCGGGCCAAACGGTCTCTGGTCAAACAGGCAAAGAGTCCAAATTTTTTCTACGTTTAAGAACGTTTTCACACTTTTTCTACGCTTTCTACGTTCTTGTACGTTTTTAAGCGTTTTAGTACGGTTTCACACACCTTTGCACGTTTTCGCGCGTTTTTCTATGTTTTCGCTCGCTTTCGCGCGTTTTCACTCATTTCCGTCTGTTTTCTTATGTTTTCGTCCGTTTTTTACGTTTTTGTCCGTTTTTTTACGTTTTCGTCCGTTTTTTTACGTTTTCGTCCGTTTTTTATGTTTCGTCCGTTTTTTTACGTTTTTGTCCATTTTCTATGTTTTCGTCCCGGTTTTTACGTTTTCATCCATTTATTTACGTTCTCGTTTTTTTTATGTTTTTGTCCGTTTTTTACGTTTCGTTCGTTTTTTACGTTTTCGTCTGTTTTTTACGTTTTCGTCCGTTTTTTACGTATTCGTCCGTTAATTTACGTTTTCATCTGTTTATTTACATTCTCGCCTGTTTTTTTTTTTGTTTTTGTCCCTTTTTACGTTTTCGTCTGTTTTTACGTTTTCGTCGTTAATTTACGTTTTCATTTTATCTATACATTCTTCCTGTTTTTACGTTTTATTGATTCAACTTAAAAACTAAAACTAAAAAAAACTAAATACAAAAAAAAACTAAAATAATAAAAAAAACATAAAACAATAATAAACAACAAAATATAACAAACTAAAATAATAAAAAACCAAAATATAAAAAACACAAAATAAAAAAAATAAAAAATAAAAAACCCAAAATATAAAAAAACCTCAAACAAAAAAAACAACACCACATACAAAAAAAACTAAAAACTACATAAATAACCCCCTACAAAAAAACCCCCAAACTAAAAAACTAACACAACACAAAACCTCCAAAAATACCCAAAAACCTACACCCCCCCCCCCCCACCCTCCAAAATACATAAATAACCCCCCCCCCCACCTTCCCCTTACCCCACATTCATCACCTTAAACCACACACAAATAAATTATATTTTTTTAAAATTTACAGTTTAATTTATTTTGCGCTCTTACTTAACACGTTTTCGTCCGTTTTTTACGTATTCGTCCGTTAATTTACGTTTTCATCTGTTTATTTACATTCTCGCCTGTTTTTTTTATGTTTTGTCCCTTTTTTACGTTTTCGTCTGTTTTTTACGTTTTCGTCCGTTAATTTACGTTTTCATCTGTTTATTTACATTCTCGCCTGTTTTTTACGTTTTTTACGGTTTCTTCCCGGTTTTTACGTTTTCGTCCCTTTTTTTTACGTTTCCGTCCATTTTTTTACGTTTTCGTCTGTTTTTTTTATGTTTTCATCTGTTTACATACTTTCTCGCCTGTTTATTTTACGTTTTTGTTCGTTTTTTACATTTTCGTCCGTTTTTTATATTTTCGTCCGTTATTTTACGTTTTCATCTGTTTATTTACATTCTCGCCTGTTTTTTTACGATTTTGTCCTCTTTTTTTTACGTTTTCGTCCGTTTTTTACGTTTTCGTCTGTTTGTTTACGTTTTCGTCCATTTTTTTACGTTTTCGTACGTTAATTATCTTTCCGTCCATTTTTTACATTTTCGTCCAATTTTGTACGTTTTCGTTCAAAAAAACCTACGAAAACGTAAACTAACGGATGAAAAGGTAAACAAACGGACGAATACGTAAAAAATGAACGAAAACGTAAAATAACAAACGAAAACGTAAACAAACGGACGAAAACGTAAAAAACGAACGAAAACGTAAAAAACGAACGAAAACTTAAAAAAACGGACGAAAACGTAAAAAGCGAACGTAAACATCAAAAAACGGACGTAAACGTAAAAACAGGGGAAAACGTAAAGAAACGGATGAAAACGTATGAAAACGTAAAAAAACGAACGAAAACGTAAAAAAACGAACGAAAACGTAAATAAACGGACTAACCGAAAAAAACAGGCGAAAATGTAAAAAATGAACGAAAACGTAAAACAAACGAAAACGTAAAACGAACGAAAACGTAAAAAAACGAACGAAAACGTACAAAAACAAACAAAAATGAATAAAAACGAAAAAAACGAACAAAATAGATAAAAAAGAAAAAAAACGTGTGAAATAATAATAAGTTTAAATTAGTAGAATCGAGAAAAGGAAATTTATTTGCGTTATACTCCTACATTGTATGTTCCCATTAGGGATGAGCATATGTCCAAGACCGGACCGGACCGAGGACCGAAATGGTCCATATTACCGGACCGTGGACCGGACCGAAAGGGTACGGTCCGGTCCGGTCCGGGTCGGTCTTCGGTCCGGTCCGGTCCAACATGGCATTATCATCGGGTTTTTGGTCGGAACGGACCTGACCGACCGGACCAAAGACCAAATTGGTCCAAAATAGCGGACCGCGGACCGGACCGAAACACCTTCGGTCCGGTCCGATCTTCCGGTCTGGTCCGGTCGACGGAACGGTATGCTCACCCCTAGTTCCCATAATAAATAAAAAGAACCCCAAATAAAACAAAAATAAAAGAAAAACATCCATTGGCCTACCATGACAAGTTGACCACTATCACCTAAATACCCAATATGATTACTTTACTCCGTCCATTATACCCGCTCTATTTGTTACATTGTTTATAATCTAGCCCATATGGACCCCCTCAAATAAATCATGTTGTCCAAAAGAGTCCATCACGTAATTTTTTGTACCTAGATGGTCCATCTTTGTTTGAATGGACGCAATTTGCCAGCTCTATGATTACGTTATCATCTATAGTTGACTTCATTTTGTAACGAATCTTCTATGTTTCGTGACTAGGCATTCTGGTGTGACTAGTTCAAAATTGCGACATTTATAATGGAATAAGCTTAAATATATGTGTGACTAGTATCTAATACCCGAGAGGTCTAGAAACTTTTCAAAAGGTCTCACATCATGAAACTAAAGATCCTGAAATGGTTCAATGCCCAAAAGCTATTTAACCTCCTTTTTATCAGCCACACGGCTAGCATGCTTTACAAACCCATTCTTCATTCACCACATGTGTGAAAACACCCACTTCATTTTGGTTTTGTCTTTTGGGTCTGGTTATCCATAAACGTATCCATTGTAAGCATACAAGTGTTGTTCAAAGTCATGATAGAAGCCCAACCCATAATTGACTCGGGCAGCTTTAGCCTAGTCTTTTGGTTCGGTTCTAGTCCACCAACATAAGTCATCACAGGACCAAATATATGACTGGGTTTAATTTTAAATAAATTATATGGAGTTAAGTGTAAATTTATAAATTTATAAATTTTATTATAACTTTAAAAGTAAACAAATAACTCCTTCAACTTTATACCCTTAGACTTTATATTTTAAAATACAACAAATGCTCCCGTTGACTCAGTTGTTTAAAAGGTGGTGGTAATAATAATAATCCAAGACTGATAAAAGTTTACTGTTTCATAACGGTTCGCTCCCGTTGACTCAGAATTCAAAAAGGTCGAGGAAATTATCGAGGTCGAAATAAGACTACTGTTTTATGTCGGTTCGCTCCTGATATCTCAGTTGTTTAAAGGACCGGGGGCTAATACTATTGTGATAATAATAATGATAAAGTCAAATTTCGACTCTAGGATATCTAAATAAAGCCCCCTTCTCTGGACTCGTATTTGAGTTGTTTCGGATGAAATAAAAAGGATATCCCCTAAATCATGTGAAATTAGAACCTTAATGTGGACCTTTTCTCAACAAATCGTTTTTCTAGGAAATAATTTCAAACTAATTATTGTTTAAACCGGTCTCCTTTATAATAATAAGACTCTAACTATTAAAATAAGTGATCTCACTTCACTTTATATTTTCCAAATAAAATCTTTAGAGAAATTAGGAATAAGGGAGAGAGAAGTAGCTGCGTTTACACAATTAACATTTATGAGTAGCGTTAGCATCTAGTTTTATATTTAGCTGTGATTTCATTTTAAGCTTGGTTTGAGGATTGTGAAAATCGAGGATGAGAACTTCCAGTCTTAAAGCCTTTTATAAGTTTGAATAAAATTTTATCTTAGTTTTTTATTTATTAGTGAATAAACGGTTAAAATGGGGTGCTTTTGAAATAAGTGATTTTTCTTATACTTCCTTAATGAACACCTTTCTGTTCTTGTTTGATGTGAAGGGTTATTAGTTAAGGGAGGTTAAAACTTTTTCTTTCTTAGCGTGTATTATAAACATTGTGTGTGAGACCAACAATGACTTAGTGTGGAGGTATTTGATGTGTGCTTAAACACACATCGTTTTAACCCCGAAAAACACTATAAAATGGACTAATAACCATAAAATATGTGAAACTATATTGCAAATATGTTTGGTATGTGTTATTATGTCTTACATGTACAAGGGATTGAAAACAAAGCAAAAATGGTGATTTTCGGATGAGTTTCGACGATGTTTTCACGTTTATCAAGATTCAAACGAAGTCGTAAAAATTCCCCGAACACTCCATTGGAAAGAGCACGAAATTACGAATTCATCGGTACCTTCCTCACTTTTGGAACCGGTCTAAATAATTTTATACAGACTGGTCAAATACCTATTTGACCTTTTCTTATAAATGAATCCGGCCCATTAGTTTAGCACTTAAATAAAACTGGTTGCATATATATAACGAGAACTCTGCTTGGCGCAGTTGGCAAAGGCTAAGCCTTTGAGTTTTCATCCCTCGCGACCCAGGTTCGAGCCTGGCCTTGGCCAGGTTATGCACATTATTCATCGGCAACGTCAATAAACACGTGGGTGCCACGTAGTGCCATGATGCTGATACGTGGCTGACACATGGACGCGCATCTGACACGCCAGTGGCGGCTGTCCAATGACCACCTTCCACGTGGCAGCGACTAATGATTGGTTATCAGGTTGGCAGGTACGAAGAATAGGTGGTACGTACAAGGTACGGCTAGTGGCTAATCATTAGCTGCAAGGCGGTTGGCCAATGAGGAGGCGACACGTGTCAAAAACACGTGATCCAAGACATGTCAGAGGTCAGTACGAGGTACACGGTTTGCAGTTGGCAGAGCATGATCCGAGGTTCTAGAAGGCTATTAATCATAATGATTGGGGAATTTGGGTGGCCAATGGTAGAGTGCCACGTGGCCAAATGATTGGCTAAAATTCGTTGTTATAGCTGGATAAAAACGCGTACAAGTGAAATGTCGGTTTATAAGGCCTCTCATTTCCAGTTTTCATTTGATGAGTTGTTAGGTTTATTTTTCACATACTATTTTAGGATAGCTTATTTTTGTGTAGATTGGGCTTATTGTAAAAGCTTATTCAAGCTTATTGTTCCAGTTTATTGTACTCTTTGCTTATTTTAATGAATGAAGATGAAGGTTTTTGAAGAAATCACTTGACCTTATTATTCTTTTTTTAATCCTCTTATTTTTATTTTTCTAGCTTATTTTCAAATAAGCTAATCTTCTAGCCTATTTTTGGAACCTTATTGCTGAATAACTTATTTTGAAATAGCTTAGTAATCAAATAAGCTATATCATAGCTTATTTCGATTAGCTTTCTTATTTCTTTTAAGATTCGGTTTAATAAACTTCCAAACAAGCTTAGTTTTAGCATATTTCGAGTAGGTTTATTTCGGCTTATTGTTCTCATAGATTTATATCACATGATCGAATCAGCTCCATATAATTCGATTTAATTAAGCTTAAATATTTGAATAAGCTTATAGCTTATTTAGATTTTTTTCCTTGTCTAGCTTCTAAATAAGCTTCGTTTAGCTTATTTGGAGTGGGCTTATTTCTGGCTTATTGTTTTAGTTTAGCTTATTTTCTTTTGTTTTAGCTTAAAGTTTGTAGCTTTTTCTTTTAGCTTATTATTATTACATCTAATTCTTAAATATACCCGATTCTCGTTCACTTTTGGAAGAGAACACCTTAGTTTTGAGTGGATTTAGATGTAGTAATAATAGATCTATGATTTAGTTGTTTTTATTTAACTTAAAGTTTTTAACCTTTTCAAGTAGTTTATTAATTTATATCTATCCTTAAATATACCCAATTCTTGTTAACTTTACGAAGAGAACACCTTAGTTTCGAGTGGATTTAGATTTAAAGTTTTCATTTTTAATAGTTTGTAGTCTTATTTAGTTTAATCTCTAGCTTATTAATCATATATCTTGTTTATTATAACCTTGATTGTGTTGTTTTGATGAAACTAATCCAACATCTAAGGCGAGGAGCTTAAGGGTTTGATAAGCTAGTTTGATTCCTTAAGTTTAGAGCTTTTTATAGTTTTTATTAAGCTTTGTAGTTTATAAAGTTTACAACTTTATTTACTATTTAGTAAGATAAAATATAAAAGAGAAATAAACTTAAGTGTTTAATTTAGTTTATTAAATTGGGTGGTTGTTTCATTTTCGTTGCATCAATCGGGTTCTATTTTCCTTCCTTTATCTTTACTTAGTAGATTTAGTTTAATTATTTTAAAATGTTTAAGATTGTTGATTTGATTATTGCTATGATTAGTGAGTAGTTTATTTATGCTTGTTAAGTGAGTAGTGATTAGTGATTGAAGTTTGAAATTAAAAAGGGATTATTGATTAATAATTTTCGAATTATTTAGATTTATGTTTTGGTTATTTAAACGGACAAAAGCCGTAAGAATAATTACGCATTAATCTAGTAATTAATACAAAGATAAAAGATAATTTTCAAAATAAACCAACGTTGTGAGAAAATAGTTTATTAGACGGGTATTAATTCATCTACAAAAACTTACCTTCACACTTTATGATCTTTTCGCCTCACTTAACAAGCGTATTCGTTTTATATATATTTTAGATCTATTTGCTTAATATTTCATAGTTTAAATCATTAGTATAATTTAGTTCTATAAAAACCAACCAAAATCAAACGACAATCAAGCATCCAATTAAAAACATTAACGTAAATCTCAAATTCAATTCTCACCGTGGACACAACATCCGGAAGATTAAATATTACTTATTCTCAAGTAATTATTACGTCTAACGAGAAATACTTATACTATTACCGACTTGTTTACGACGAATCAATACTGGAGAGCATGACAACATTTTGGGTCCCATGAGATTTGTCTCTAAAGCTGATGACTATCAAGTGTATGGAGCACTACTTCTTGAAGTGATGACTAATCAAAAGATGCGGGCCTCTCCAGCCTGCAAGACTTATCTAGCTTTTGCCAATGGTGCAGCATCACCCAAGAAAGCAAGGAAATTCAAGAAACCTGCTTCTCCTTCAAGGAAGAGAAAACTTGTTACCGTAGAAGAAGAAGAGCCCGAACCTGCTAAGAAAGTTGTACCTTCCAAGAAGTCTACTAGTGTACAAATTCGAGACACTCCTATTGTGTATGTGTTAAAGAAGAAGGCACCAGCTACAACTGAAATAAGTAAAGGAATTGATTTGCTATTTGAAGCTACCTTACTTGAGGAGGATCAAGTGAAGAAAGTTCTAAAGAGAAGCCGACGGGAAACAACTAGCCATCAAGCAGGTGGCTCAGGTGATGGAACTGGTTCTAAACCAGGGTTCCTGATGAGCCAAAAGGCATATCTATTGACACAAATGAAGGAACTAGTTTAAAACCAAGGGTTCCTGATGTGTCTAAAGCTGATTCTTCTGAAAGCGAGTACGAATCATGAGGTGATAGTAGTGATGAAGCCAATGTACAAGGTGATGATAAAGATGTTCTTGAAAGTAATGATGACCTTGAACAAGCTGATGATAAACGAATTGATTTTGAGAATTAAAAGACAACTGAAGAAGATGAAGAATCTGATGATGCGTTCGTACATACTCCTGAAGACTATGTACCTTCTGGCGATGAAATAAATGATGAATCCAATGATGTAGATGAGGAATAGTATGAAAGGATCAATAAAGAACTATATGGTGATGTCAATGTTTGATTGACAGATACTGAGCTTGCTGACAAAGAAAAAGGTAATAAGGAGATGACTAATGCTGAAACGGTAAATTCTGAGCACGTGGAAGGTAGTCAAGAAGTTGCACGTGATCAAGTCAAGGATGATGCTAGGGAAACAGTTACAACTGCCCTTGATGCACAAAAGACCAAAGTTCCACTACAAAGTTCTTCTATCTCATTCGACTATGCCTGTAAATTTCTTAACTTTGACAACACTCCTTCGGGTGAAATACAAATTATTTCAATGATGGATGTTAATATCTAACATGAAGATCCAAGTATTCAAACCTCACCACTTGTCACCGTCTATGTTTCTGTAATTATTGAATCTTTAACAGCTCCGGCAACAACCATTTCTTCCCTTCTCTTATCACTCTTTCCTAATCTTCAACAATCAACACCAATCCCAACACCAACAAACACAAAAGATACAACCTCAACTCCTACTATTCTAGAATTTGAAACCCTTAATGCTATCTATCTTAGAGTATTGGAATTGGAAAAAGAAGTCAAAGAGCTCAAGAATGTTGATCACTCCTCATCACTCCTTGCTATAATCAGATCTGAAGTTCCGACGATTGTTAAAGAGTACCTTGGAACTAATCTGGATGATGCTCTTCATAAGGTTCTTCAGAGACACACTGCTGACGTTATTAAGGAACACTCCATTCTAGCAGATGTCATAAATGTGCTCAAACAGCAACAAAAACCTCAGAAAAGTGCTGAAGAAATCTGAAAGATCAAGATGGAGCAAGCAAAGAAACAACCAGAGTCTAAGTACACTATCAGATCATCTGACAAGACTGCACTTGCTGAGTTTGATATGAAAAAAGCTTTGTTTGATTCCATGCATGCATCCAAGTCATTCAACAAAACTCCTAAAAACAAGAATCTATATCATGCTTTGATGGAGTCTCTGATTAAAGATGAAAATGCCATGGATCAAAGAGTTGCTGATTTAATCAAACAAAAGAAAAGGCCGTATTATGATGCTGGCAAAGATGAAGGCCCTCCTACTAGATCAGACCAAGGGTTAAAGAGACAAAAACAAGCAAAGACACTGAACCATCAAAGAAGGCCATGTCAACTTGAATTTCCAAAGGAACCACCAAATCTCAGCCAAAATCTACTGGCAAGTATGCACAAGCAGAGGATACAGTGTTTGAGACTGGAGATACTCAAGGGCCATAGAATATTGAAGATGACATGGGTAACACTGATGAACCACCCGTTGTCAATGTTTACCCAAAGGATTGCTTCAAGAAACCGAAAAGTCCTCCTACTCCAGATCCTGAGTGGAATGAAGGTAAATCATTTGATAATAAGCCAACTCAGAAATGGCTTAGTGACCTTGCTAAAGAAGAAAAATCTTCCAAAAGATTCAATGAGTTAATGAGCACTCCAATAGACATCAACATATTTGTCATGAAGTGCCTGCATTTTAGTGAACTCACACAAGACATTCTGGTAGGACCGGCTTACAACATTCTTAAAGGCACTTGCAGAGGTTTTGTCAAGCTCGAGTATAATATGGAAGAATGTTTAAAAGCACTGACTGATCAACTAGATTGGAATAACCCTCAAGGTGATAGATATGCATTTGTAACACCCCCATTTTTACAATATAGCAATGGAAGCTAATCTGGGGTATTACTTCATGGATACAACAATCATAATCATAGAAAATGACTTCAAAAGAGACGTTTATTCAAAAGATATGTTATCATTTATTTCAAATCAGAGTTTTACAAAAGTAGGTCCCAAAATCTAGTTGCATACAATTTGAATGATAACAAGTTTTAGCCATCTTTGAGTCCATGCCACTCCGTGCCGTATATTGCTCAATATCCTGAGATAAACATGCTAAAAAGTCAACACAATGGTTGAGTGAAATTCATATGTTTGATAAACAGTTTGAATACAAGTCATAGTGTAATAATTGTACAAACACAATTATTATGAAAATGTTATTGTTATGATCTTGGGTCACGTTATTATATACCCGTTATTTGTATAATTGCAACGAATGCAATTATCATTTGGTCTTGTCTGGTATAGTATAGTCTGGTCTAAGCTCATGGCACACAAACTGACTAGTGTATATATATACCCAAAATGATGTGATATATATATATATATATATAGATAATGGCCCTCGGTGTAGGTAATTTCCATATACCTATGAAATTCAAATATAGTGTGTTTGGTTACCTATCCGGCACACAAACAGGATTCGTCAATCCCGATAGATCTATCCACAATATTTGCGTTCACCCGTAAGTAATTAATGGTCCATGATAATGAGGCACTTTTGGCATAAAGTAACTTAGACATTAGTCGTAATGGTATATCAGGATAGCATATAACTTGTAAAAACACTTGTATTCCTGGTTTAAGCATGTATAAGTCTTTGAAAAGTAATCACATTGTTATAAGATAAACAAGTATGTAAAAGAGTTTGTAACAAGCATGTATCCCCCTCGCGGGTTTATAAAACATGTAAATAAGTAAAGGCGAGGTTATGAACTTCACTAAGTCCTTGAAAAGTAATCACATGGTTATAAGATAAACAAGTATGTAAAAGAATTTGTAATAAGCATGGATCCCCCTCGCGGGTTTATAAAACATGTATATAAGTAAAGGCGAGGTTATGAACTTCACCTGATAGGTAGATGCAATAAATTTATGAAAGTGGACGACCTTATCACAATCTTATCGGGGAATGTTGATATAATAGTAAACAACCACGTCACGTAACCTGAGTAAATATATCAAGTCTTAAGAAGATTGTACTCTAGAACATTAGTTTTAAGAGTTATGAGTTTGATTGGAGAGTTTGGAATTATTGTATCACCGTTCGGGCCATCATAATTCAGAAGTCA